>DWLI01003170.1:0-12126 GCA_018249915.1 Cecropterus dorantes dorantes
TTTTCAGCACTCTCGAGCCATACTACACATCCACGACGGTCCTTAGAAATATTTCTAAGGTACTTTCTTCGCGACGTACTGGGAAAGTTATTTACAGCTGGTTTATGCGCTGTCATAAATTATATGTTTATTAAGCGGATAGAATATCAAGTGAATAATTTCTTATACTAGACTTCTTCCAATTGTTAAACAAAGACAAAATTCGCATGTTTTTTTTATATTGATAACGCTAAGGCTACGCATTGGCTACTATCGCTTGAGCGATAGTTGCTAAAGTTATCATCTTGTCGCTTAAACCACTAAATAGTCGCCGAGCAGTTTGACAACAGTTTGGCAGTCACATTGCCACAAATTCTCAGCATAAAGCTTTAAATATCAACTAGGTATTTACTACAATATAAAAAAAAAAACACAAGTTCAGCGTATTTTCTCATTATTTATAATATACCTTATAAATAATAAGAAAATCCGCTGAACTGTTTTGTCTTTGCTTATTCATATAGTTTACCTCATATACTATAGCATCAAGTTATGGAAACAATGTGCTAACATTAATTAATATATTTGTGTATTCAATATAGACCGCCGTCAACACAATCAGATACGTATTTTTACACCTACGCAAGAATCCAATAAATGTGACTTAAAAGGCCTACGAAATAATTTTCAATTTGTACAATTCAGTAGCCTATGTATACTGATACATTAATTTAAATTGAATTCAAATCCGAGTGAAAAAGTTATAATTTTAGGCGGATAATCGCATTCCTTAAATACATTGACCTTCTCATATTAAAAATCGTATATTGAAATATGTACGATTTTTAAGATCACACAGAATAAATGATTAACCAAAACGTGGGTAGATGTTTTCTGAGATGATAAGTAGGTGTCTCTTAGATAACTAAAACATTGTTGGGTAGATGTGTGGGTCGTAATCATTCCCTAAACTCCAGACTCGTGTGGGCGGAGTGCAAACAACAACGAAAATGGTAAGTAATGGCATGCAAATTGCAATCATACTGATGCTCACATAGTTTCTGGAGTAGATCAACAGTCCAAACGTAAATGGTTCTTTTAATAAATATATAAGATTTTAAATATGTTTATGCAAATCATACAAGAGAACAATTACAAGAGAACCATTACAGAGAAAAGGTATGCGAATATGTCATACATCCATATGTACCATAATATATGTAACACGGTACAAACCCAATCTTCTCTGAAAGAATAATATATTTTAATATTCTTTTAATTAGATAGTTAAATAGTTTTAGTGAAATAGTTTAAGTTGAATTTTAAACCAGAATATTAATGTTTCAGGTGAATATAAAGATATATTAATGTATCAGTCAACCTTGATTTGTCTTATTTCCTTTTTCATTTATTTAATATTTATTTAGGTGCAAAATCAAATTTTATATTATAATATATTTAAGCTAAGTGCATAATATGTAAAAACAATTAAGTTCATGATATGTTTACAAGCTAAATATTTACACAATTTTAAAAGTTGACTGGCTATGATCATATTATAATTGTTTGCTTATGGCTAAGTTACTGTATCGTTAAGTAATAATATTTTGCGAACATAATTTCGCTAAGATAACAGTTGACTTATCGGAGTTATAAAATTTACGTAATGAGAGATTAATCTTGTTTATTAATGGAGGCCTTGAGAGAAATTCCCAGTGTTAATTGTTCCCTATATTGCCAAGGTTGTGGAGGCCTTCAGAGAGTTATTCAGTCACTGATAATAATTCAAGGTTATTATGAGTGACTGCTTATCCTGTATATAATATAAATAGATTTGTTTTCAGTATTTTGCATTAAAGTAAAACCTGAGGAGCTTGCAGGTCATTTGATGGCAACTGCTGCCTATAATCATCCCCAGATACGATAAGAGTCCTTCTTGTGGTCGGCAAAAGATGCGTTGCTACCCCTAAGTACTAAAGGGAACGAACGAACTGTGGAAGGCCTTGTATAAGTGTACCTCCCTTACCAAACTCTCCAAACAAAAACACAGCTTCACTCTGTTGTTATATAGCAAAAATATGTGTATTTTACAAGTGATAAAACCAGTGTAGTTCGACCGCAGAGGTAACACGGCCACACCTATTTCTAGCATAAAGCAGTTCTTGCGTTTCGGTGGAAGGGTTTGGTTGCCGGCTCACTTATATATGAGGCGACCATCTTAGTCCTCAGGAGCAGCAACGATGTGATTATCTCCAGAAAGAACCCCTGTCCTATATGAATATGCTTACTGAAGTCCATCGACAGTAGTAACTAACCATCAAGCGTACTCGTGCATGCTCATTTGCGACTTAAGTCTGATAAGAAAAAAATAGACCACCTCAATATTACCTTGAAATTTTATTACACGACATAGCATAATACAGACAACTTTTATTTATCGATTGAAAGCGATTGATGTAGTCCGCGTAACTCGTATGTAGGTTATGGTATTGTTGCCAATGTTATATTAAAAGAGTATTTATAACCGAATAGTGGCACTCATTACTGGTGTACTGGAATTTGCTAAGCTTTGAACGCGAGAACAGCTGTGTGATTTGTAATGATTGGTAACTGTTCGGAATTACGAGAGCACGAAAAATAACATTGTTTGATAATTATACTCGTAATGTAGTGTAAGATTTTCAGGATTCAATCCCAGTTATAACGGGCATTAAATAATGAATTTACATATTGATCACGTATGATGTCGTTTATGTTTGTGTGTATGAAATTTGTTAATATTTTGACACAGATGTACTATTAGCACACAGTTTAAAATAATATAGTCACATGTTCAATAAATGTTAAGTTTAAAATACAGATTTTCAAAAAGCCTTTTAAAATTTTAAAGGTCAGTTAGAAATTAAAAAACATCTGTTGAGCCCAAAGGCTGTATACAGTTCAAACACGACACGTGCCAATTTTACGATAAAATTTAATTGTATTTTTTTAATCTATTTACATTGCCACTGAAGAAAAAATTGAAAAATGTCGATAATTAGAAAGGACAACACCCTTACGCACACACAGCGAGCTTATAAATAAAACGAATAAAAATACACGTACATATGCACTACGAAATATTATTAAAACTTAAAACTTAAAACACATTGACTAGAGCTACAACATGAAGCACAAATCCTATATACCATACTATACTAAAGTATTAACAAAACCTTGCCAAAATACGTATATATATCTCACGCACAATTTATTCATTGTTATTAAACATTGTAAACACCACAAGAAAGAAACTCCGACCCCGTATTGCATTTGCTATTCCGAACATGTTTCAATCAACTCCATATTAATGGTAATGTATCACAAAAATCCACAGTCCTTAATGCACTTGAATGTTCGATACCTGTCAACTCTCGACTATCAATCCGTTATGCGAGGCCCCCACCCCTCGTTTTCTAGCTGCCTAGGCTCTGCGCAGTACTGCCGGGCGGCAGCGCCTGCGTTTTACACCGCTTCCTGTTGCAACTTTCAATGTCATGGGCAAATCGGCATCGATTGAATTATACGTAGTGATTACATTCTCTTTGATGTATCGCTCGGCGAGATCTCGCTCTAAGCGGATTTTATGTTTAATTCGCATTCAAATGCAGGTACTTTAAAGGTGTGACAAGCTTTAAATAACATATATCATTTAATTATTAGGATTGAAAGTATATTCATAGTCAATATTTTTAGGTATTTAGTCTTTCATTAAAATCCGTCTAGTGTATCAAACGTAATTATTATTTAAATTTACATAACATTATTTTAAATGCGAATGAATAAATGTAAAATTTAGTTGAAAACACTTTTATTATTTCTATACCAATGTTTATATCTCTTACTTGATAAATAATATCAAAAAGGCGTATATTTGTGTAGCAATCGTAAATGTATCGACAAGATACGTTAACAAGACACTGAATTATTTGGCTTGTATCCTCACACCTGTCGGCTTGTAGTTCAATTATAATTTGGACGTACAATTTGTTTAAATTATTACCTACTTTTAAATGAGACTGACCCTGTGGTATACTTGACCCAATATTCTCATCTGATCCATGTAATTTACTGGCCGTGTTTAATCATCGCTTACGAAACTTTTGTATACTGTACAAGAAAAAATGAAGGTTCAATGTTACCGTGTCCGCCTATTTTTAAATTGGTCTTAAATTATAGGTACTCAGTAAACATTGCGTGTAAAATACCGACACGCCGTGACATGGCAGGCTTAACAAACCGTTCAATGTTTTATTTATTTTAGTTAACGTTGTCTTTGAAGTGAATTATTTTGATTTAGAATGGACGAACTAGATTTCGAATATGAATACGTAGAGCTTTTAAGCGGCGAAAAAATTGAAGCAAAGATCGATCCAGGTGGTTTGTGGTGATCTTGACCGAGTTATCCTAACAAAACGATTTAACCCAGTTATGAAAGATGCATAATGTTTTGGCCGACACATGTAAGGTTAACTCGCGTGTAAAATTAGGCTAATGAGGATTGTCTCGTGCGTAGAATGTTAGGTACGGAGGAATATTTTTATATGTCGTGTTAAATCCTTCGCCTAAACACCGAAAATAATTACTAATCTTAAATCTGGAACAAGGTTTTTCACTTCGAAGTTCGATTATTTTTTTCATAGGATATGTATGTGTATACAAAAGTTTTTTTAGTATATGCAGTATATATTTTCGGCACTATAATTTATTGGCGGACTCTAAATGTAAGCTTTGTCAAATACAAATGAAGAAATAGTTAGCTACACAATATATTATTATATTTACGAATAAGTCATCCTTAATATAAGTAATTTCTTTTGGTTAAATGAGGTTTGTTCATACATTTAGCACTAAAATTTTACTAATACTTTACTTTTTTGTGATATACATTTTGTGGCAAAGTAATTGTCACTGTATAAAACATAATATGTGCTGTAGATTCGTGAATCCCTACCAGCAGGATGTCGGAACTCTACATTTAATTCCAGTAGATTGTGTTGATACTAAGTTCTTTATTGTTTAGGCAGTCTCCGCAGTTTATCCCATGTCAAATTTCAACTCTTACGGAATTCTAAAATGGTCATAAAAAAATGTCACAACGGTCACGCATCCTAACAATGACCCGACTCTTAACTTGATATAAAATTTTGTGAAACAGCAGCGCAAGACAGATATTATTATATTTTAATTTAATATAAATGCGTATGAACTATGAACACATCATCACGAGAGCGCTGCAGGATATACGTTTACGTCGGAAATTGATTGAAAATTTCCCATCGGCGTGGGAATATTTCCGTCGTAAATCATTAAAGCTGTTGCGAGTGCTATGTTTATAATAAAATGTGCTGCATACATAGCGTCGCAATATTATTTGGTGAAGGTTAAACGCGAAAAACATGTTTTGCGTTTCTTTGATCCTGTTCTAAAGGTGGCGAAATAACCGATTTGGTCCTGTTTATAATGTTTACGAGGCATTCATTGAAATGCTTTGATAAACGAGAAGGTCTTTAGTGTATAACATATAAAAAGAAAATATTTGTGTTTTTAAAAGCTTTTGTTTTACTTATTTACGTTTGATGGTGGAAAAACCTTTTGTAGTTCGACTCTGAAGTCACCAGCTACATGTTTGCCGATTTTGCCGAACATCAGTGTTAATTGCTGCTTTTTCTGAAGGGTGTGGTAAGAAAGAGAAAATGTTTCATGGCGTTCCAATTTGGTCCTTAGGAGTAGCAACACATTTGTTGCCAACCTCAGGTAAGATTATGATTTTATCTGAGAGTTTACCACCTTCAAAAAAATGAATGGTGAGTATTTATCGTGAAGAACCTACAAGCCTAAATACGATGAAGATATTGTATTGAGTTGATTTGTTCATTCAGATCAGCTCAAAAATGTTATAAATATTATTGTACTGCCATTAATGTTACCCGTTTTCAAATTTTAGCGCAATCGGTAATGTGGGAGTATTCAAAAGTTGGATTTGACCTATCCATAGGAAGTTAACAAAATCTTGTAATGAGATTAATTGGTCAAAAACATGGATGTGTCTTTAACACAAAAATAGAATGAGTAACGAGAGATCAGATTTAGAATTTACAAATAACTTTGATGAAATGCAAATATTTTTGGGTGGATCGATCGATGCAAGTAGGTTATGACAGATCGATGTGCTGTCAGAAAGTTTAGTCACCCCTTGTCCTTCACACAGTTAGTGCAATAACTTTGTACAAAGTGATATATATGTATATATATATAAATAAAATTGTTATTTGTGTTATTTATTAGCTTTTTCCCGCGGATCCGTCCACTTGGTTAATATCCGTTAAAAAAAGTATGTGTTAATCCAGACAGTAAACTATCGGTGAGCCAAAATCTGATTGAATTTATTCAATCAGTAGTTTTTGCATGAAAGAGCAACAAACTCAAACTTTCGCAATTATAATATTAGTAAAATTGTGTCGTAATGAGGAATACTGAACAGAGACTATCTTCGTCCTCAGGGGTAGCAATGCTGTGGCATTGCTATCCTCAGGTGAGACTCTACCAACCTCAGGTGAGACTCTAATCATATGTGGTGAAGATTACAGATGTCCATGTTATGATCAAGTGCATGCATGCACATTTACTATGTATGCTATAAAAATGTATAAATGAGCAATTCTTGCTTTTAAAAAATATAAATAAGAAATATAGGCATTTCTTAAAATTCGTTTAATATAAATGTTTTATTATAATGGCGGCGTTTATTTACTTTTAAAGCCGACTGGTTTACATCGGAAATCTGCAAAAAATCAGGTAAGTGTAAATTTGAACCATGCATAACCATAGCATACGGTAGGTGTGCCAGTTAACGATTTTCCATAGCTTTTCCAGTCTCGTAATGTAACGGTCCCATACTGTACTTAGTAAATGTCTTGATGCAGATAAATGAATCGTAATGTACTGTAATTCTTTGAACCTATATTTCTCAAATAACTTACTTAGTTTGTAAATTTTAGTATTTTTTGTTTTAGACAGGGCCGGCCCCACCATATGGCGAACGGAGCGGTCGCTCCAGGAGCCAAGTTCTAGCCGCGTCCAGCACGTTTTTGGGGGCGGAGTTTTATCATTTTTTATTTCATTTAAGGAGCAGAGGAATATTTTTTTGGTCGTCAAATTGAGACACAGGTGTCAAAGATTACTCATATTTCAAGTAGGCGCCATCATTGAATCCCGCTCTATCCTAAAAGTTGCCTTGAGCTTGCACTGGTTTTACAGGATATATTCATAATGCAAATTTATTTGTTTATTGGTTACGACTGAAGAGATAGGTCCTGTGAAGAATAATCTGAGATTAAACAGCTCGATAGGTAATAGATCCATTCGTTTTTAGTACTTAAGTATGGAATTCTAAAAATTTAAATGACACATTACATTGATATATTTCCATAAGTTTTTTTTAATACAAGTAGCCACAGAAACCAAAGACACCTTATATATATCCAGTTATGTTTTCATTAATTCCTTTACGTAACTTACCAATTAAAAGTTAAATACTTTCGACGGCGTATTGTTTTGTTTGGCTCAGCGACAGTTACGAGATTACGTTTGGATAACTTTGAACAGATAATGAATGTTTATAAAAGTCTGCTCGATTCCCAAATTTTCCAGAGTCGGTGTGTTATGGAAAATAACCGGATTTCGCTGTAGATTGTATAATAAATACGGTTACGTGTGTGTAATACTTGAATTTGTAGCGTATTTGCGAAATACTGGCTCGGCTATGTTTTAGATATATCTGAATATGAGCGTTTGCCAGGTTTCTTTAAATAATTAAATTTGTATTGTTATTCGTTTTAAAAAATGGAGCGTTTTTTTCTAATTTACGGTGTATTTTATTAGGATTTTTATGAAAGGAAACCCAACTCATTACTCGCATACAAATATCCTCTTATAATATTTGAAAAAGGTTTAGTTAAAGTCCACTATTCTGGCCGAGAACGAAATATATTTATGAACGAAAATTATAAGGAGAAGTGACTTATATGTAGGCATCTTACATATCTACTTACACCGTAACCAACTGGCAATTGATTTTTAATACGATAATAAGTTCAGTTAAGTGCTTACTGATACGAACTCAATCTTCAAATATAAAAAAATAAGGAATATAAAAATTCTGATGCTCACCACTCACTTGCATATTGTAATAAACGTTCTTCTTCCATTTTTAAAGTATATTTTAATAAGTTAGCTTTAACTCATTCGGATGGTTTACCATTAAACAAGAGCCAGGAGTAAGTATCTGATGAAATAAACACACTGTCTTCCACAATAAACTCAACGAGCCAAAATGTTGAATCAACTTCGTGTTAGCAATAAATTAAAGCTTCGATGAAACTTACGCGTCTATTTATTTTGCTGTCTCGCGTATGAAGAGATAAGGTGTGCAGTATCTAAACTATTGAATATACGTATAAATATATATTGAATATACATACACTCGTTGAGTGTACGAACCATTGTCGAAAATCGACCATAAACATAAATTTTCCATACAATAAGGATTACGGAAATGGTCGTCAGTTTTTACCCCAAAGAAAAACCAAAGACAATCGTTTGACAAACAAAAAAGGAATGCCTATTTATATGTATATATATGTAGATAATGTGAAATAATCTGTAATACTAATTCTATGTTATTAATTCTTACAGAAATTTCAGTTGCTCTGTATATAATAATAATGAAATAAGTAAAATTACTATTGTATTATTTGATATAAGTTTATGTTTTTGTTTAAGGTTTATGTAGACAGGCACCGATTAAACATCCAACTTTATAATTGCGTTCAGTATTTATAATAAAACGCAGAAAATACGCGAAACATTAATTTCAATGTGTAAATATTGACATGTGCTACAATTATTTTATCTGGAGGCTTAGTTTGAAGTGACTTTAACGATATTATTAAATGGGAATGTAAAACAGTATTCTGAGAGAGTACATTCTTTAAAAACGTAACCAAGTGTATGGTAAACGTAACAAAGTATAGCTACTTTAGATCTGAATTGGTCTAAACATTTTATCTAGGCAACAGACAACATATGCAATAATGTGAAAACATACGTCATGTGAAAAACACATGTGCACATTGTAGAATGTTTACATTAATAGTAATAAACATTTTACTATATCTATAAATAAAATACATAAAGTTTTCTAATGAATTCATTAGTAACAGACTAAATTTGTCTGTGACTGTGTTTTTAACATTGACTCGTATAATTGCAAATTGTATTAAATATGATTTTATTTATTCTAATTAAAAAAATATATCAAGCTATTAAAATACAAGACCCACACTAACCTATGGCAAAATCGAATTACCTCAATTATGATGTAACTGTAGTATTTTTATTTCGTAACGTAAACATTCTCTATGGCAGTGGATAGGTGAAAATTTCGCCGATTTATTACAATGTTAATGGATGTCACGTGAAAATTCAGTAACAAAAAACTATGAATGAAAACTCACCTGATATAAAGAGCCGATTGGCGACCCGGGTACAGCCACAGGTCGACTGCACGCCGGCGCGATAGGTTAGGACAGGTAGTATAACAACACACTAGATAATCCTTGGAAAACACTAAGCGTTTAATACTTTATAATGTCTTTGTAACCAACTGAATGAATTTCAGAAAATATTAAATGTTTGTATCGTTCACAGCGAGCGACGTGGCGCTGGATGAAGCGTGTTCGAACGACTGGGCGGCGCGCAGCGATGTAACCCTATATATACGTGCTAGCTAGTACAGCCGCCCGCCCCCCGCACATTTTTCGTACACACAAAAATATCAGTGGAATCTGGAGCCTAATTTTCCCTGTCACTACCTTCTTCGACACAATGGGAGCGTTGATCTCCGCATTCTGCATCCAGAGACAGCTGACCAGATTCTTTCAATCTGAATGTCGGATGACCGACTTTTTCATAATCCGCACTCGCGCTTTCAGCTTCCAAATATGGTGTGCTAAAGGATTGAGATTTTGAGGTGATGTTCATTTCGCATCCTTTCATTTGACTGATATTTTTGTACAGAATTAATTTGTAGTATTGAAGTGTGCCACTGTATTTAATTTGCGATACTAAATCAATATAAGAATAAAATTTATAGTTAGTAATAAAAGCACTTATTTTCGAGTGTGTTTTGCAGTTGTTAACTGTTTTTGATGACTGAAAGACGTTTATTTTCTACAGAATTAAAAGTACTAATGAAAGTAATAAGTATTGCAACGGGGAAGGAATACTCATACTCATTTTGAACGTGCGGATGGAATAATGTGCCAGTTGACCTGCCCAAGCCAACATTTACAAACAAATAGTTGTAGGATTCAGTTCTCTGCGCAGTGTACATAAATGTGTTTTTGCGATGAGTTTCTAATTACGGTCACCCATTTATGTAGGAACATGACAAATTGCTTTGAAATTTTTAGTGAATGTTTACTACTTGTTATCCTTGTAATTTGGACGCCTATACTTTCCTCATTACTCATTCCTCATAAATTGTAAAAAAATAGAGATATTTTGACAATGACGCTACAATTTCGAGTTGAATATAAACATGTTAGTGCTTTATCTTCAGGTTGTAAAGTAATTAGAGTTACACATATAACAGTGGCTACAAATACTGGGTGATAAAGCAAGTTGAAGGTGAAATATTAGTAGCAGCACTCAGCTTCCGGGAAACATCTGTGCGCCATTTGCTTGTTTGCATTCGCATACGAATACTACTCACGTATCTGCGGCTCCTAAGGAATTTGAGAAGAATGATGTAAAACGCATCAATCTCTCAACGTTTCGTGATTCAGCTAATAGACATTGAGCCAATTTTTAAATGATTATATAATCTTCGAAATTAACGAAATAAGCTTTGTTTAAAGTTTGGAGGTGAGCGCCTAAATTAAAATATTTAATTATATTAAACAAACTTAAAAATTAAAACAAAAATGTGAAGCACCTATAAAAACTAGAATGGCAAAAACTTATCACTAATGGATAATATATTAATGTAAATCTGTAAATTATATATAGATACAATAAAAATACTATACATATTAAGGAGAATCACTAAGCATGGTCCTTTTCTCAGAAAAATCGTTTTTTATAGTTACTTAAAATAGTATTTTTTATCCACAATGGTTCAGTTCGGAATAGCATAATTCACACCAAAAGGTGTGTTTACGTAACATTCTCAAGTGTTCATTCCGAACGTTTAAAATAATAAATATTACGAGAGGCGAGATAATTTTTAATTTAAAAAAAAAACAGAGATGTGTGGGTTTGAGTCTTGACCTACCGTCTAAAATGTAGGCGTCAGATTTTTATAAATTTTGCTATTAACTAATTCAGCTCATTCTTAGTAAATATTTTTACATAAATTAAAATGTTTATCTTTGTACCTTAAAGGTAGCAAAACCAATATGGTCAACAGCAGCAGAAGCAGAAAGCAGAAGAAGCTGTTCTTGTGTTTGAACTACCTTAGGTATATTAGGTAAATTTCTTAGTCTTCAGGATTAATAATGCTTTAGTGATTGACTTAAGGTGGGACGCCTATTTTATATAGCGTTAGTGATAAATGTGCGCAGCAGTTCGTTAGCTACTCCAATCGTATAAAAAAGTTTTTTTTAATAGATTTAAGTAGCAAACAAGCATGCAGTCCGTTTACGTGGTAGATGGTTACTGCCGCCCATGGACATCTGAAAGTTCAAATTCATACAGGTTAAATCTGAAAAATCCCCAATATATATGTGAGCCGTAAATATATAAAACTGTCACCTGACAGTGCTTTATTTTATTGTATACGGTGCTACCATCCTCATATGTAAAAAACTGTATTTCCAATCTATGGGTTAAATGATCTATGTGTAACTATGACAGTTTAACATTAAATTTATAAGGTAGATGATTTATTTGATACTTATCATAAATTTCTGTCTAGTACCAGCAGTGTTATGCGCTGTTGAGTTCTGGTTGAAGGGAGTGGTATGGGAGGCATACTTTCCGAGGCATTCCATCTTAGTCCTCAGGGGTAGCAACGCATCTGTGGCTAACCTCAGGTGAGACTTT
>DWLI01003171.1:0-12126 GCA_018249915.1 Cecropterus dorantes dorantes
ATCAGGTGGACTGCATGCTCGTTTGCTACTTCAATATTATAAAAAAAAATAAGCATACCGGTATGAAAATTGCTACCGTTACGAAATAATTATTTATATTATCATTGGAACTGTACTCATATTTCTCATAAATACGAGTATCGCCATTTCCTGAAATCGAATGCTAGTAAGTGCATCCGATACTTATGAGTGTACTCCCAGTAGCAAAGTAGTTCACTCATATCGTCTTGAAGATTAATGTTCCTTCAAGCAATGTTTCCAAGAGCAGTAGAGATGAAAGTTCAATAATTCTAGAGTAGAAAATACTCTTTATTACTAAAGCTTTATTGATTTTATTGGATGTTTGAAGCGTTGTTTATTGAAGTTGGTATCAATAAGTTTAAAGTACACGTAGTATACGTGTTGTTACTTATATTAAAAACTAGATATGACCCGCGGTTTTACCCGCTACTACATAATAAAACAAAAAAAAACCAAAGGATTATGTTATATAGCCTATAGCCTTCCTCAATAAATGGACTATTCAACAGACTGACAAAACAAAAATAATTTTTCAATTCGAACCAATAGTTCGTATGATTAGTGCGTTCAATCAATCAAACTCATTTGTTTAATCTGGTGGCACGGAAGTGCCCCCGCCAAGTCGAGCGCGAAGCAAACACTGCCGTACCATCCTTTACCACTGAAACCATTTCGCCGCATTTTTAGGCCCCTATTTGAAAACCTATGGATAATATCAGAACGCAGAAATTTTCGTTATCCATTAAGGTATAATCACATTACAGTAACCCGACCTGTATATTTGTATTACATTACGTTATGTAAATGATTTCAAAACTCGATATAGCAATAGTGACGTCATAACGTAAAAATAATTACATGAACATATCAGTGAATCGATCGAGATTGTAAAAAAAAAAATGACGAATGTCTTAAATATAAGATAAAATTATTATACATTTATTTTTAAAACGAACTCTGTGAATAAGAGAAAATAAAATAAAACTTTGAAGGGGTGTGATGATTAGACCGTCTCCGTTATAATCCAGCGGAATATTTGGGACTGAAAAGTAAGTCATGTATTTTCACGAAACCGCAAGAAAGCAGGGAATACAGCCATTCTTCAGATATTCACAACTAATCTTTTCCCATGCCTTAAGCCTGGTTTTGACTTCAAGTAATCTTTGCGAGAACCCTTTTCAGGAAATGGTGCCACACTTCATTCGTGTGATGCTAAGTCATGGTTCAGCTTGAATGGGGTTGAAATACATTGCGAATATTACAAACTTATAGTATGACTGCACTATAATAATCTTATTACTGCTAGGAATTTTGTTTTAAGAAATAAAAGGAGAAAGTCGAAATTTTATGTTGCAATTTTTGTTTAGGACAGTGTTTCTCAAATTTTTTTATTGCGTTATTCTTTACAGAATGTATAATTGTTAAATGTATTAAACGACGCTGTCGTTATCGACGGTTTTTTAGAAATAAAAAAAACCTTCTTAAATATTAATATAACCCTGGGTTACAATCAAAAACAATTAAATTCAAAACTTATTCAATAAATTTTTGTGTGCACTATTTGCATGTCGTTTTTTTATGAAGGTTGCGTGTTTTTGTTATACATATATTACAAAGAACAAAAACAGAACAGTACAAAGATTAACCCTACCCAGGGTGACAAGGGGCACTAAACCGCACAGTCGCAAGTTAGGTTTTCTATCAGTCAAAAACTGTGATAGCTACATTTGAATGGTAATTTTTGAACATAACGATTCACTCGATAGTATGAACTAATACAATTATAACATATGGTTAAGACTAGTATTATAAGCCTCCATCTATTCCAGGCCGTTTCAGAAAACATACGAATGCCATTAATTTTATGGGTCACAAGTTTCTTCCCGCCATCACGTTACGAGTAACCAGTATAAATTGAGCTTCTCCCTTATTTTGTTTTTGCATCTTTTTGTCAAGTGCCAAGCAAGAATATTTTTAAACGACGGATGAAACCGAGCCTGAAATAAGTACATTTTTAAATGCAACTTAAATATTCTGGGGATTTTATTAGTCAAGCAGTTTATATGCAAAACCTACATTAAAATTTATACCTATTTATTTTGCCCTTACATTTATCAGTTGTAGTTAGAAAAAATACTAATGTTATAAAGCTGAAAATAAGTATTGATTGATGTTTGTTATAAAATCACGACAAAATAGCTGAAAGGATTTTGAATGAAATTCCGAACAAAGATAATTTTTATCTTGAATAAATGACTGTTTCCATGGGATACATTTAGTTCATGTAATTTCAGTGACGTGAATATCATGTATTTTTTTATACAGTTGAAACCACAGGATCAACTAGTGTGTTATATCTAAAGCATTAACTTGACACGAAATGATCCAAATTAATCCTCAAGGGTAGGATTTTATATATTTGTGGCCCTTTTTCAATCATATGCGTTGATAAATTATTTGCATAGATGACACGTGTAACTTACTACCAGGCGTATACTCGTTTGCTTTAAATTTTATAACAAAACATTGATTGTACTTGACCTCGTCATTAATAATCCCTTTAATTATTTGATATGAAAGGCGTACGTAAGCCTGTTTGCTCTCGTGGCGATTGCCACACCGTATGTATTTTAGCGCCATCTTTTATACATTGTCGGAACTATTAAGTATCAAACAAATCGAAGAGGGCTGTGGTGTTACTTCGACTTAGAGCGGGGTCCTGTACGTAGATAGCGTTATTTTCATTACACTACATATTTATATCCTGTCGCAATCTTGTCTTTTATGCATATTTGTTCCCGTGCGTCAGCCATCCCGTGACAACTATTTTTTCTGTACACAAACGTCTTAAAAGGGGACGCTTTTTTACATTATAAATATCGTTTTATAGAAATACTGCAATTTTAATAAAATGCCATAACAATTGTAACTATATTACCTGCCTCATAAACAAATGCCAGTAAAGTTAAGTAGGTGTAATGTTACTTTTCTTCAAAGACACCTACAAAACAAACCCACTTTTTGTTACAAGGAAAATCATTCAATCTCGCACACTCGACCTTTTATCCAAATATTCCGACCTTTAGCGCATAGTTGTCCGGAACCTTCAAACTTTGATGTCTGGTAGTACGTTCCTATGCTATTTACAAAGTAAGTATGTTATTCTAGATCCACTAACCTAGAATAAATCAATAACACTATCTAAGACCGATAAGAAATTGCTAATAAATCTATTATGATATTTGTCTCGTCCTAATTGTTGATAAATTAATAATCCTAAATTAATAATCTATCATTTATAGCAGATCTTACTACTTTACCCTATGACATTCACACAGTTTTAGCTTCTGGAAATAAAATTTATGGTCATTTAAATGTTATCGAAGGTAGCATAAGCTGTGACTTTAAAGTTAACAAGTAAGAAGTACCTAAATAAAGGCTTGTCACAGATCAATCAATTAGCTATATTAAAATTAAGATTTCTATTCTCATAGCCCCAGTCGTGGGTGCTAAATACATACAAAAACGAGTGCAAAAAGATTCAGTCAGACCCAGAAGAGAAGTCTTATTGATTATTTAGATGTTGTATAGCCCCGGATGGAACGGAGGTTCCGAAGATCCTTTTTTTTGGAAATTAAACGATTGTACTTAATTTCATAATAGTACTTATTAATTTTTAGCACTATACTATATCAAGAGCCATACTTGTCTTTATCAATACAAACTTAAATCAAACATCAAACATAGATAAATCACGCGGGGCTCAAGTTAATTTGGTCACATAACATTGTTGCAATAAAGGGTGGTCATTCCGCTAAGAGAGTCATCGTTTACGAAGGACTTGCTAGCTTAATTTCGTTTTGATTGGATCTATATATCAGAGCTCCTGGCCGTTAGTTCCCGTAACGGTGGTTACGGGTTACCGTAGATGCTTTCTATCGGTTTAAGAGCAATTGCAATTTGGTGATTGGTTTTTTATGTCTTTCGATCTGAGACCAAAAGAATAAGACGGATGAAGAACATTACGTTTATAAAAAAGTATAAATAATATTATTTTTCTTTTAGTTTGTGTTCGAGTGATATTAAGCTTTTGTAACCGACTTTTTAAATACTTTTTATTATTATTTGTTTAGTATCCACGATATTAACGTGTGTGAAAATTAGTAATTTCATAATGGTTATAAATATAAAGATTTAACTGATAACGTTTTTTTAATAATACTATTTTAAAAGTTTAATAATGAGGTTTCATTATATATTTTTTACGCGGAACCTTAAAAACTAGCCTAACAAAACTAATTAGAACCACTGGCTTTGACTGCTTGCAGACCTTCGTCATAAAAAGTTTACGGTTAGTTCTAGAAACTTTTACTATTTCCCTCAAAGGTATGCTACAATACTTATATATATTGTCGGGAAATGACTTATTTACTTCCTTATATTTATCTTATACTATACATTGTTTTGTATACGTAACACGATGTTTTTACTTTCAACTTTAATGTAAAATACGTCCAATATATGGTATAATAACTTTAAAACAAGGATTTCTAATAAAATAAACGTAAGTCACAAGTCGATAGGCTTAATTAAAGTAAAGTACAACTTATAAATAAACAAATTATAATATATTTGTTATAAAACAGTATAAAATCCCTTAATAACGTTACGCAAATAATTGTTTAAAAATTGTATAAAATTGCAAATGTGTAGAAAAACCGCAACATGTATCATGTAAAATACAATGTAGCATATGCAATGTAGTATATGTATTTATTTTTAAAGAACTTTATTCTCATAAAAAAACATAAAGTTTTTAAAACTTTACATCTAATATTAGTTTGCATTATATAAACCTTACCCACAATAATGAAAGGAAATCATTATCTGTCGATATAAATTAAGCTTAAAAAATAATAATACATTGTGACAGTCTTTCCATAACAAGGCAAAGGATATTTTAATAAATAATTAAGAGCTGGCCTCATCTCCAGAAAAACTTCGGAAAACTTTACATAGAGATACATTTAAAATCGCAAATGCATACACACACAATAAATTTGAAAAGTTACAATCTAGGAAAATTTAAATATTGCATCGACTTCACCTTAAAAAATACTGATTTATGTTATAAATTTGAACTAGTTATACTTGAGAATGGCGTTAAAGATTTGCGGGGCACGAAACGTAATGATAAGTGAAAAAAATTGTGATGAAATAATGATAAAAATTTAAGAAAACTGGCTACTGCAATCATTAGATTTCTCTAATTATCACCAGATAAGTTTAGTCTTACACTAACTTTGAACGCTTTGGATAAGTACGTCTCCCTTTAAACCAGGATAGAGCAGTGTTTAACACTGCTATAATAAGGTAGAAGGTTTGGTGATGGTCCTTACAGACTCGAGCCACAACGGATTCCATCACATTTGATTTATGTGAAGCATTACTAATGCTATCACTACAAATACCATAACATTTGGCCAGCGTGTTTAATTCTATAAGCCCGTCTTGTTTTGATCTAATCATCGTCAACCCATTATTGTCCCACTGCTGGGCACGGGTCTTCTCTCAGAATGCGAGAGTTTTAGGCCATAGTCAACCGCGCCGGCCACGTGCAAATTGGTAGATTTCACACACCTTTGAGAACTCTTTTTTTAGAGAAGTCTTTGATCGGTCAAAGCTTTTTAGTGATAGCAAAAACTGTTGTGTCTCTTAACAAAAGTATTTATTCGGGTTCCGGGTTCAGCAATGAGATGATAAAGAGTGATGATGAGCAGACTGGTCTTACAATATTCACTTACTCTGTCAATGATCCGGGGTCCTGACTTCAGTTGACTAGCAGTTCCAACTTGGTGATCTTCTGGCCGCGCCAAAGTAGTCATCACTGCCAACGCGATTCCAACCAGCACCAACATGACTAGTGAACACATACACAATTTTGTCTTCCCAGACACTACCATCGCCATTTTGTAAAACTCCTAATACAACTTGTGTCCACTCGAAACACTCACATTTTTTCACTTCGCGCACTTTTAGAAATGTTTTTGTCAGGTTTATTCAAATCACTGTGCACTCAGCGCATTTGAAAATCCTTTCACTTTGATAAATGATTGATGTCCTTTGTTACATTTTAATAGTCTTTTGCAACTTTTGTACTTATAGATTTTTGGTTCATTTTTGCACTATTTTTTTTCACTAAATTTTCATTTAATTATTAGTTCCTCAAGATTTTCCAAAATATAAATAGACATTTACAACACTTCCTAAAATGTTATTATTGAGTACTTACGATATCTTCTTGATGTTTCAACAAATAGACAAGCTAATAATAAATTCATGAAGCTTTTATGACTTGCAGCTGAACAATACCAAAGTAGACTCCATTATCAGCCCAACTTTGGCATTGATTATGAAACTTCCTGCGATACAATTAATAATGCAAAGGCACTCAACTGCATAGGGTATCCTATTTAAGTTCTGTTTACTAAGCCTTAAAGTGAGTGTCGAAAATCTATATAAATGGGACTGTTTATAAAAAAATGATTGCCTATTTTTTTAGGGCTCCTTATGAAAATCATTAATAAGATTTCGATGGGACTTAAAAGTAATGATTAGACGATTTTCCAAAGAGCAATATATCATCGCTTATTACAACGCCGCGCAAGTGATATTTGGTAACTTCTCAGGAGGGACAAAAAATTGTAAATATTTTGTCTGAAGGATTTCATACTAAATATACAGTTACAATACCGTGCAAGTGTTAATTAACAATCTTTCAGGAGAGACAAAAAACTGTATATTTTGTCTGAAGAATGTCATACAAAATATACAGTTTTTGTATCTCCTCAAAAGTTACCAAATATCACTTACGAGGTATTGTTATATAAGCAACGATATGCTACTTTTTATCTCGAAAACATCTAGAAATTTTCGCAAAAAAAAATATGTGTGCAATTCATATATCGCAATAGTGAAACTGTAAAGTTAATCAAAATCGATTATGCGACCACTCCAGCACATAACCTGACATCTTGTTTCGAATAAACCCCACTCGAGCTCTTATGCAAACAACTATTTTCGTAACCTAATTTCGTTTCATCGAGTTTTAAATCACAACGATTTTTTTATATTATGGAAGTAGCAAACGAGTATGCAGCCCATCTGATGGTAAGTGGCTACTGCCGCCCATGGATAACTGACTTTGACCTTACCTAGGGTTGATTACAGATGTATCAACCCTAGGTAACGGCGGCAGTAGCCACTTGTCATCAGGTGGACTGCATACGCGTTTGCTACTTGCATACTATAAAAAAACACTTCAGTAAATTGGTATCCTCGTTAGCATCCCGAAACCATTATTATATTGAACTCGAAGAACATACATTTTAGCTACCTCTTCACAATGCTTACAATAACATTGTAAAGAGGTAGCTAAAATGTACATCTCGTATGCGAGCTAAGTATTCAAGAACTACAAAGCGTATTATTTTGTTAGGTAATTGTTAGTTTACTGAGAATTTCTATTTCTGTATTATTCAAATAGTGCTCGATAGAAACCCACAGCTGCTGTTTTGCTTCTATTTTGTTCAACTCTTTATTTAATTACAAATTAAAATCAGCACAGAATTATTTTCATCGCCGTACTTTCCTCATTTTCAGTGCAAAATTAATAAATAATATGCAAAATGCATCTGGTGCAAATGACCGCAGTTACGTTATTAATGCAGAGGGCTAAAATGTTACGCTGGCGAGGTAATCTAAAGTTACAAAGCTATACAATACATAGCTGTTAGAGATGTGCCGGATTGTTAAAATAGATCCGCGGATACGGATACGGATCTCAACTTTGTAACAAATTTACTTACTTGATGCGCGTGTCCTTGCGACTTAATTTATTGACATGTTTCTGACTGTGCCTGTCCTTAGTACGAATTTTGCTATGTTTTCTTAAAACAATCATTGTTAACGTTTTACCCTATCATTGCAAAGTGCACTGTCATTATATGTATAAACATATAATGTAAAGATATTTGATTTTTGCAAAATGAACTAAATATGTGAAATTAATAAACAATATAAAATCTAATACTATTTCAGTGCTACCTAAACGCCTATATACATTTATAATTTTGTATATATAATGAATTTATAAATAATATGAATTTAATAATAGGTATAAAAGACCCGTTTAAGACCCGCCCAAAAAGTAGCGGATATGGATATCCGGATCTTTCTCATGCCTCGGATATCCGCGAATACAGATACGGATCTCTGGCAAATCACTAATACCTATATACAGTTATATGATCGGTGATCGGGAACAACGGACATATTTCAGGATATACCCTCCTGAGTAATGCCAGTATATTATTCATGTCCTAAATATGTATAAAAATGGACCAATTGCGAGTCGGTCTCGTACACGAAGTGTTCCGTACATCCATAAAAACAGCAAAAAATACCTTTGTTGTATGGAAACATATTATTGATCTAATTCTGTTTTTAGAATTTGTTTTTAGAAATGGGAAGTTTAATTGCCTAGAAACCACCTGCCTGGTGACAGACAAGCGGACAGATGGAGAGTGGATAGGTCCCTAATATATGATGGAAACACGGTTGGTAAATGTGAAAATATACCATTGAATATAGTTGAGTTGTTCTTTTTGTTTTTATTTTTTTTATTTGTTTTTTATAGTGTGGAAGCAGCAAACGAGCATGCAGCCCACCGGATGGTAAGTGGCTACTACCGCCCATGGACATCTGTAATCAAACCTAGGTAAAATCAAAGTCTCACACAAGGATAGCCACAGATACGTTGCTACCCCTGAGGACTAAAATGGAATGCCTCGAAAAAGTATGTCTACTTACCACATCCTTCAGACTAGAACCCAGCAGCGCATAATACTGCGGCTATAAAGCAGAAATAGGTGTGGCGGTGGTACTTCCGGAGTAGGATCACAAAGAGTTCTACCACCCTGAACCAATAAATGGTCTACCCACTTTTGTTTAAATAAATCGATTAGTTATTCTGCAGCTAAACTGAATCAAAACTATTTCTATAGCTTTCTTACTATTTTAGTAAATACCTGAAGCTGTTCGTTTGCTACGCTTATTAATGCAGGAGCGCTAAAATGCACTACTCTGCGGTGAGCTATTCAAAACCCACAAAGCTGAACTATTGCCCGCTTACTGAACATTTCTATAGCTACATTAATACAAACGCAATAGAGATATTATAATTCTTTAGAAGGAAATATCAAATTTAGATTTTTGGTAAGCAAAAAATTGAATAACTGATTATTAATGATTCCGTTACTATTGGATTATGTAAATGTGTCTATCTTTTTGTGATTTCATAAGATTTCGTGAGATAGAGATTTACACTACTTATTTCGAATTTAGTATTTATCCGGTATTTCAAGTTACTCCACAAATATAGCGACGCCATTGTATCTATATATAAATAAATGTTCAGTCGGATATGCCCATGAGCGACAATGATCTTATCCTTCACTCAACAACTTACCACCAAAACAAAATTTAAATTATATTATAAAGGAACAAAAGAGCATAAAGCCCATCTGATGGTAGGTGGTCACTGCCGTCCATGGATATGTAACTAACTTTGTAAAACAAAAGAGTTCCAACACAAGACGACCACAGATCCGTTGCTACTCCTATGGACTAATATGTACGCGACATAATTGTATAAGACAATCCACGTCCTTTCATCGGAATATTGAATAAATAAATATTAATAATATAATATTAAATATTTCAATATTACATATTTATATATTTAATATTGAATATTAAATTAATATTAAATTTGCACTTCCTCATTCTAGTAAAAGTTGTGGTTATAATTCATGTCGGTTCTACTACCTTCATCTTGTATTTAAACACATAATTAGTGTGGCGATAATAAATTAATGTTAAGACCTTTGCTTTTATCTTTATTATAATACTGTAATTACCTCAAGCTATAATAATGCCCGAGTTAATGCAGGAGCGCTAAAATGCACCTTGCGGTGAGCTATTCAAAACCCACAAAGCTGAACTATTGCCCGGTTACTGAGAATTTCTATAGCTATTTTGATATATTTTCCTGCGTTATGAATGCAGAGGCGCTAAGCTGAAGATCCTTTGTGGCGCTATTCAAGCCACAAAGCTGTATACAACACAAGGAGTAAAGTGATAAGCTGAATGCTATCTTCTATATTTAGGCATAGAACGAGCTTGCTTACATTTGTAACGTGGATAGATCAAGAAAACGGTTAGTCTCAAGCTTCAATTTATAAGCGTAAACTCAAATTCGGTGGCGCGACGATCTGCGCCGGGCGGCGGGAAGTATCTGGATGAGGAGAGCCGAAGATCGGGGTTTATGGCGAACTTTGGGAGAGGCCTATGTCCAGCAGTAGACTAATGCGGGCTGATGAAGATGATCATGCTCTTAAATCCATTCACTACGATAAAAAGGGTGGCAAAATCAGAAAAAATGGAATAGGAGGGCCTAACGATGGGTGCCTCCAAAATCCTAAGTAATGTACAGTGAGAGGACCTATCGTTTGCTGCCCCAAAATCTAACGTTCTAATCTAAATAGACAATAAGATCATAATTTTAGATTATGAACGGTGGTCGCCTTCTTTTTCGTCATCAAATTCTTCAAAGTGGTCAACCAATGGTCACCTGTTATCGAGCTTAAACAACATAGGAGTTTTACCAGATGTGTTCTTCTTAGCTGAGGCAAAGAGTTCTCCAATTTTTTAATTTCACTAATTTATTGCAAGTACCTAACTTTTGCGGACTAATTGCTGGAAAAGTAATAAAACAGAAAGCAAAGTTTTATTACTTACGGGCGTTTATAACGTCAATTAAGTGTTTAAGTATTTTTTAAAACTACGAGTTCTCGGGGCCGTGTATTTTGTCTACAATACGAACTATAGTAAGATAATTAGTTAGTTTTATAAGGACTAGCAACTTAACTTTTTTAGGAACATAACTTTATCAAGTATCCGACGTTTTAAAGACTTTTTTCTCATGGACCACTTTCAAAATTTAGTTGGTTTCAGCGGACCCCTTGCCTTGACCCTTCTACATGTCTATCATATTCTCAAACAGAACAAAGAAACAATTAAAAAATGTGAACTATTTGTAGAAATTTGCGTTGCATCTGAGATCCAACCAAGTAATATAGTTTTCGAAAAAGTGACAATTGATTGGTTAATTATCCAACTGATTGACGAAGTCTAAATTGACGACCAAAAATAAAAGGTCGCTAAATCTAAATAGTCTTTGATACTGATAGCTCTACGATTTGACGACCAAGAAATGTCTGTCTGTTTGTCTGCCTATATTAGTAGGTAAAGTCAAGACAACATTTTAGTTTTAAACTATTAGCGTGGATCTTCACTTACGAATTATAAAACCTCATTTTTTATCACGCCAACGTCCCAAGATCCACGTCGAATTTCCTAAGGGGTTCACGTGGACCATTTTGGGAACTAAGGTTTTAAAGTAAATATCGTAAAGGCAAATAGTCAGACGATATAAAAGTTCCCTGAAATATAACTACTGATTTTATGACTGGCTTGTTACCCATTTCTTGTTTCTGTTATTATAATACCAGAATTAATATATAGGTAAGTCGTAAAAATTTGACACCCTTTCTGACTTCTGTAGTAAAGATGAATATTAGACCATATACAATTTTTAAAATAGACTAGCTGTGTTCCGCGGTTTCACCCGCTATTACATAAGAAAAAAACAAACAAACAAATGTAGCGTGATGTTATATAGCCTATAGCCTATACCGATAAATTTACCATTCAACACAAAAACAATTTTTCAATTCGAACCAGTAGTTCCTGAGATTAGCCCGTTTAACCAAACAAACTCTACTGCTTTATATATATAGATATGATCTTATACAATTTCCCATGGTAAATGTCAATGAAAGAAACGGAAATATATATAATATATAATAAATAATATATAATATATAATATATAGATATACTAACAATAGCCTTCGTCGTCGTTAGAATCGTGTGCCGCACATCGAATCAGAGCTTAACTAAGCGCCTGCGTAAATATTAATAG
>DWLI01003172.1:0-12124 GCA_018249915.1 Cecropterus dorantes dorantes
AGCACCTCCGACACATTTATTTCTACCCAATAACAGCAGTGTTAATCGCTGCTCTGTTCTAGTCTGAAGAGTGTGTAACGGAGACATATTTTAGGGGGCAGTAAAGAACCTATGGCCAACCTCAGGTTTCTATCCTTATCTGATTGATTACAGATATTTATTGGCGGCAGTGTCTTCTTGGTGGGATGGTGGGTAAACCCCCGACTGCTACTTCCATATATGAAAAGCCAACTGATTACATTTATGGTTTTAAAGCAACTGACTAATAGGTGGTAGAACCAGTATAGTTCGACCGGGGAAGTACCACCGCCACACCTATTTCTAGCGTGAAACACTTTATTTTTACCAAAACACAGCGTTTACTGTTTTATTTTATTTTCAATTCGTCCCCGCTATCAAACATTTTACTTACATTCGTATAAATAATTGTTAAATAATCTTTAATCAGTGTTTGTTTAATCGGCCGCGGTGAAACAAGTCATCTCCACTATTATCTCGGCTCGCAATATTCAAAACAAATTGTCCTTTAGGACGGACGAGGGTTTACGCAATTAACTGAGTAACGCCGTAAAGAATAAAACGTTCGGATTTGGGCAGGACACCGTCAGAATTGTTGCTTCCAAACTATAGCCGTAACTTTTCACAGTTTAGGTCGGGCCGGTTAACAACAGATGTTAATCTTACTTTAACGTGTGTATGTTTTGAGTGTTAAAACAGTACAATTTTCAAGAATGTTTTAAAAATTTTGACTTAAAAAAATGCGAAAAATTTAATAAAGGTAATAAAAATATAACAATAGATATATAAATAAGTCTGAAGTATTCAAGTAAGTAAATTATGTCCTTAAATGGAGGAACCATTTCGGTATTCACATAAACATTACAAATGTGATATATTTATTTATTTACCTTTTAAGTACGTAATTTGCGATGAAGCCATTGCAAAGTTGGAATTAACATTAGACTTCAGGCTATATTATTTTTTTCAGTAAGTAGAAATCAATTTAATACTACGGTGTAATTACTAGCTGGTTATTATTGTAACTAAGAAAATAGTCATGGCGTAACTGTAGCTTATTAGTTTACTGGCATTAACCCTTCTCTTCATCCTAGCCTTAACCGTAGTTTAAGCTCGGTGCCACCGCGCAAAGGCCGGGGTAACGGCACCAGTTAACGGCTTTAATCGCAGGTCTACACGGAGTCACGCCACAAAATACTAATTTTCCTTTTACAAAACGTATCCAACTTTTCTAATTACTGTAAATGTGACGCCACCCCTCGTTATTGTAATTTTGTCTAGCTAACATCGTTATGGTTGTTTCAAATGACAATTACAGTATAGTTTTTTACTGTTATTATAACGATTTATTTTGTTGAATTATATTGTGCTAACAGATATTGTATAAAATAAGATACTAATTTATTTACCTCGTTGTTCTCTTGGATATAATAATATATAACCATAATCAAAAGATTTTTACTGTCATTACAAAAAATAAAATTGAAATACTTAGATTTTTGAAAACATTTTTAAAGTATAAAGATAATTTAGCGTTCGTGTTTTTTAAAATACCACCCAGGACCTTGCAGTTAGGTACAAAATAAAACAAAGAATTTTTATCAGAGCTTTCCCCTTCATACAAAATCTGAATTACTCAGTAAATTCTACAAAATTTTTACACAAACTTTTCCTTTGTTAACGCAAAATAAACATATTTCTCTTTAAAATTTCAAAGCGTGGCAAATCCAAGAAGCAAATGACCTCCCGTTCCTGAGGCGTCCATTACGTTCTACATTCAAAAACTTGTCTTTATCTGTGCGATGTAACTTTCCCGCCAATCGCAATCGTCTGACATCAATGTCTGCGGTGAAGAAATTAAAAGTTAGTCAGTACGCCTCGAGCGGTCGACGGCGCCGGTTGCTCGGGGATAGTTTTATGATGAAAATCTTTATGGCTCTATCAATGCTAATTGCATTTATTATTATTCGTATTTATAGTATTGCACAAAGATTTGTTGGGTACAGTTGATACAGTTCATTAATAAATATTATAGTATGCCAGGTATACAGTTCTCAGGAATTTACGAAAAATTTATTCTATAAGGATTCATGCACTCTACTCGTATAAGGAACTTCTTTTTATTCAAGGTTTAATGTTCCTACACCGATTTAAGCCCCTGCTTGTTGCTTAGTTAAATTTTAGAATTTTGCGGAGTGAAATGCTATAATATACTAGCAATAGACTTATATTAATCCATTTACATTGTAACCCAACAACTTTAATAAGCAATGAACATAACAAGGGAGAGATTACTCGCATCTAATCCAATTCTAACTACCATGGCTATATCTGACCGTTACTCTTTACGACCCGTTTGAATAAAACTCCCATTGACATACAAACTGTCAAAGATATCGTATTTGAACGATCGGAGCGATCGTCGTCCGTTAGTATTAATTTAACTTTGAAAGACTTCATGGCATAATACTCTTCCTTATTCATCGGAGCCGATAACTCGCGCAAGTTGTAATTTGATGAGTTCCAACGGATCTTTCCGGAAGTTTTTACGGTGTATGAATATTTAATAGGCGATGTTTTGGCGCCCAACATGGGGCGCGTTATATTTTTCAGCTTTTCCGTTCCGAGTTTTACGGCAGTGATTTGAGGAGATAAAGAGTGTAATTTAATCAATGCTCGCGCGGAATTTTTCTCCTTCGCCCCTTTTCCGTCTCATTTTTTCGTCGTCTCCCAGTTGATGTTACATAAGTTAACCTTATGATATAATTCCGGTCTATAAAGAGTTGGGTTCTTTGTCCAGTTGCTGTCTCTAAAAGTTAATGATCCAGCAAACTGAAATATGGAGGCGGCCGTCGTGATAAACTTTGCCTTATCTAAAAATTCTGAGCATTCTAGATAATTCTTTTTTATACCGTCTCCTCAATATTGTTAACTTCTATTTTATAAAATATCTGTGGAATTATTGAAATAGTATTTTTCGTAAAAAATATCTACGTTTGTAGTTTTTCTTTTAATAATTGCTTTCACAGATATGTGGATACTAATTATAATTACTCACAATTAAAAGATTATGGATGCTACATTCAAACATCAAGTAGGAATGCTTCGTTAAGATACTAAATCTTACAATATTTCGAAACTGCATAACAAAGCTCTGTTATGTTACGGTTATTGCTGTTTAAGGCAAAAAAGTTATCATGACGTTTGGTATTGCAAATACATAATAATACTTGAAACATGAAAAATTCTATCATAAATATGGTAGAATTATTTTAATTTCAAACTAAGTAATTGAAGTGAAAGCATACGTACGTTTGAATATAATTTTATAAAAGTAATTTACAGAAAGCTTACTTTCTCTGATTTCGTTTATTAAGAGTCAAATACAATGTTGTAATTTGTTAAATCAGCTACATTTTTGCTACAGAGCAAAATTTTTTGATACATTTTTGTCAAGTAAATGAAGAAAGCTGGTATAACGCTGTAACATTTGCTCAAGCAACGTAGATGTGCAAGTGTGGCCATAAAAACACAGTTTTGATATTGATATTAAAATATTACACACATGAACACATGAACTAAGCTTTTCCCTATTTAACTGAAATTATATATTAAAATTAAACAATATTTACAAATGTAGTTGATGTCACAGATTATTGTAAACAATAATTACGACAGAAAAACTATTTTTTTAATAGCAATATTGTTCTGTATAATTTTATAATAAAAGTACTTTTAACACGTCAATATTCAACATAGTTTTTTTTTATAAAATGATGATCTCCGATTTTAGTAACTATTGTCTTTATCTACATATTTATCTAGTACAGTGATGAAAAAAACTTAAATTATTATTTGCATTCATTATAAATTTTACTTTTATAACTCAAGACGAGAGATGAAGACAAGACACGGAATAGCTTTATTAGTTTATATTTTATACATTCGTTACAGTTTAAGATTTCGGAACAACAGCTAAAAAAATAATAATATAGTTATAATTATTAGTACTTAATTGCTATATAACAACATTGCATTAACATTAAAATCTTTGTCCAACAATTTTCGTGGCCCTGTACAAAAGTGCCCCTCGTTGGGCGCCATCGAGCTGTAGGCGCGCCCTGGAGAAATCAGCGCCGATATGTGCCGCGGTTAATGAGCTGCTTGTCTGAACGTATTTATATAGGACGGGATCTTAACGCTGGAAGATCGTAGCTACTGTATGGAGAGAATTAATTATTTTGCTCAAATTACGTTACGGTTGCAAGCGCTAATTATTTGATTTTAATCAAAATATTTTAATTTGCTATGTCATTACAATGAAAATGTTGTAATAAAGGTAGTTTTTGTTTAAACTAATTATTATGTGGAATAATTGCCGTGGTTGTTTTTTAATTCCAATATTTATTCATTCACGATTTCTTCTGAATGATATGTAAATGAATATGTTTGTCAATTAGTTTAAATAATTAAAAAAATACTTGATTATTTTTTATGAATTGTTTATATTTTTTATAAATTCTAATTGAAGTAGACCACCCGTTATTGCTAAATAAATACGTAGGACAAATATCACTCTTCCCTCCGGACCGCGATAGTGAGTGGACGTGTGTGCATAGTGTGCTCCGCAAATATAACCTTTATTAACGTAATAATATACGTTTTCTTACTTAACTCGAACTATACGTAAGTGGACTGTGTAGATAAGAAGTACGCCGACCACATAAACTTTCAACCTATAACCAAAATTAAAATGAAAGATGCCAAAATTGCAAAGATCACCTCCAACAGTAGCTAGATCCGAGGTGAACTCATCGGAAAGCGACGCAATTGTTACAGCACCAGAGTTTTTGCAATTTACTGGAAGACGTCAAAAACGACGCAGAGGTTCTGCTGGAGTTACTGAAGACCAACTCAATACTTTTAAAGAAGATATCAAGATACTGTTAAAAGAATGGAAAGACGAACTTTACAGTACATTAACTACATCGTTAGAGAAAATTTCTATGGATATGGAGCAGGTAAAACGCCAAATGAATAAAGTTGAAATAACGAACACCGAATTTGAAAAATCATTGTCGATATTGGCTAATAAGTACGAAACTTTGAACACTAAAATAGAATCTATAAATACGGAAAAAAAAGACAACGAAAAAAATATCGAGTTGTTGAATAACAAAATAGAAGAACTACAACGTCAAATAAAATCTACATATATAGAAATACGTAACATACCACTGAATAAACATACAGGAAAACAAGAAGTTAACAAAATTACCAACAATCTGTTTAAAAACATTAATGTTGGCATTGAAAATAATGATGTGAAACAGATTTATCGCATAAATAATAAAAATGATACAAGCACAATTGTAGTAGAGTTAGCAACTGTTGTGTTAAAAAACAATATATTACAAGCCGTAAAAAAATTCAACAAAATACACCCATCAAACAAATTAAACACCTCACATTTATGTATCGAATGTGATCCGGCACCTATTTACGTTACGGAAAGTCTCACAAGTTATGGACGGAAGTTGTTCTTCTTAGCACGTAATATAGCCAAGAATCAGAATTATAAGTATTGTTGGACAAGAAACGGAAAAATATATTTAAGAAAAAGTGAAGGGGACCCTTTTACCGAAATTAAAAATGAACTACAATTGGAAGAACTGAAAAAAGGAATTTAAGTTGTTCTCATTTAAATCCATTAACCGTATTATAGGCCAGTTTTAGTCGTAAGTTTATTTTATTTTAGATATCTGTTTAAATAGCCAAAACATTAATACATAATAAGTATCTAATATCATATTTATGTCATCGAAGTTGAAATATATAATAATTAATGTGTGAAACTGTCAAGTGTATTAAAAGCCGATTTTAACCAAATTTAAATGTAGCATAACCAAATACATTATGCAGGAAATACTGTTGCAAAATATAGATAATTTATCACCAGGATCATCCATTGTGTGTAGCCCTGAAACATCCAGACAATACTTGCCGCCACATAAACATTTAAAAATATTAACACAAAATATTAGGAGCATTTCTCGTAATTTTAATGAGTTTGAAATATTCATAAACAGACTAAATGTAGAATGCGAAATATATCTCTTAACAGAGTGCTGGAATGCTAAAAGTCCTTACATGCCAAATTTGGAAAACTATAACACGCATTTTACTACAGTTAATTCAAATCAAAATGACGGCGTGGTGGCATTCGTCTCAAACCAACTTACCTATAATATTGAAGAAGTTTCTCTAGATAATGCTAGCTGTTTAGTTATAAAACTAAAACCAGACACAGTCATTCTCGGCATTTATCGATCACCCTCTACTACCAACATTACAGACTTTTTAATTAGCTTAGACACTTTACTAACATCTCTTAAAAGTTATAAAAACGTTGTCCTTATGGGAGATATAAACATAGATATCAAACCTCTTGATAACATGGATAAAAATGTTGATGATTATCTTGCTCTCTTAGCATCGCACGGAATGCTCCCCAGTCACACTTTCCCTACTAGAGTCAGAAATTGTTTAGACCATTGCATCATAAAATCAAAAAAACAGTCCACAACATTAGTTATGAACGCACCTTTAACTGATCATTCGGCGGTATTAGTATATCTTAAAACAAATTATATAACAGATGGTGAAAAAAGTAAAAATGTCTATAAAACAAATTACAAGTCCGTTGTTAAAGAGATAGAGAATACAGATTTTAGCAGAATCATGTTAATGACTGATGGTGAAGATGCTGCAAGAGAATTAACATCGATTTTAACTCAGTGTATAACATCTAATACAACACAAACAATATTATCTAGACGTTATAAAACTTTAAAACCTTGGATGACCTCAAACTTAATAAAATGCATAGAAAAACGAGACATGATGCATCTAAGTGTGAAAAAAAATCCTTCAAATACTGACGTTAAAGCTAGTTATATATCATATAGAAATTCTTGTAATGATTTACTGAAACGGCTCAAATTAGAATATGAAAGAAAAGAATTAAAAAAACATGCAAATAATCCGAGGAAAACGTGGAATCTTATTAAATCAATAACAAACATAAACACACAAAGGACACCAGCAAATGAACTTTTGACTACTAAGACTAACATAGAAAATTCTATAAATTATGTAAACGAGTACTTTGCTAGCATTGGTTCAAATCTGGCGAAGCAAACAGTAGACCAAAATTATAATATAATGACCCGTTCAACATCATCCCACTCACAACGACAATCAATGGTTCTGCTAAATACTGATGAAAAAGAGGTTGAATCAGTAATATTAAGTCTAAAAAATAACTGTGCTGTTGGTTGGGACTGCATCCCCGTTAGTATTCTAAAATTAACTAGACATGTACTAGTTCCAGTCATCACCCATATTATTAATCAAAGTTTTTACGATGGGACCTTTCCATCGATATTCAAAACTGCCGTGATTACACCCATCTACAAAGGCGGAGACAAGGACAATGTCAGTAATTACCGCCCGATTTCTGTTCTAACGTCACTTTCCAAAATTATGGAGAAGATTATGAACAATCAACTTCTAAATTATCTCGAAAAATATAAGGTGCTATCGGATAATCAATATGGCTTTAGATCTGGCAAATCCACTCAAGATGCGGTCGCAAAGTTAACTGAATGCATTGTAGGCCATCTAGACAAAAAACAAAAATGTCTTGCAATATTTTTAGACCTTGCGAAAGCATTTGATACAGTCTCTATCTCTCACCTTCTGCACAAAATGGAAATGGTAGGAATACGTGGAACTGTTCTAAAATTGTTCAAAAGTTATCTAAAAAATAGAACACAACGAGTTAAGATAGGCGGATATACTAGTAATGATGTAGCAACAAGCTGTGGCGTACCGCAAGGAAGTGTTCTGGGTCCTAGTCTGTTTCTAATATACATAAACGATCTCTGTAATTTACAACTAAAAAATTGTAATGTGTTTACATATGCAGATGATACCGCATTAGTGTTTCATGGAAGCAGTTGGGATGAGACTAGGACCATAGCTGAAATAGAACTGCGTGAGACGATGACGTGGTTGAGCCAAAACATGCTAACACTAAACTTACAAAAAACGAAGTTCGTCACGTTTTCAATGAGACACAATAACAATGCGACTAATCATAACGTCAAAGTGAGAGCGCATACTTGTTGTGCCTCATCACATATAACGTGTCGATGCCATGAATTAAAGCAAAGCAAAGAAGTTCAGTACCTTGGAGTTATTTTAGATCAATCGCTTACATGGAGACCACAGATTGAAACTCTTACCGGTAGGATTAGACGCCTCATATTTGTATTCAAAACTTTGCGGCACATTGCTGATCTAACACTAATGAAAACTATATATTACGCTCTAGTACAGTCTATACTCACCTATTGTATTACGGCCTGGGGTGGTGCCTGTAAGACACATTTACTGAAATTAGAGAGAGCTCAGAGAGCACTGCTCAAAGTAATGTTAAAAAAATCATTTACTTTCGCCACTGACAATGTATACAAGATTTGTGGTGTCCTATCAGTCAGAAAACTATTTGTCAGTAAAACAGTTTTGAACCAACATAGTAAGGTTCCATATAAAATTTTAAACGTAAATACATTACCTAGAAATAATAAAGCATGTGAGCTGGGAAGAGTTAACTCGGCTTTTGCAAAAAGATTTCAATATTTTATTGGGCCATTTTTATACAACAAATTAAACAAAATATTATCTATTTATAGTCTCAATTCCACAAATTGCAAAATAAAATTGTCTAACTGGTTACACAAGCAGAGTTACAATAAAATCGAGAATTTATTTGATATCATAAAATAAAAATACTGGTACTTTAGGTATAAAATATATATATATATATGTATGTGTATTCATATATGTAGTTATATTGTGTAGATAAAATTATATATTATAACAGTATATTTTAGTTTATACATATTCGAATAAACTTAAATGATATAACTAATGAAACGCCACACACATCTACTCATCATTTTACTATACAAATCGTTATGCCAGATTTTACCAAACTATTATATTAATACTGTTTACTGTATGGAAGGGCTTATTATCTAAGATACAGGCACGGCCTAGTTTAGATAATAGCAAAACAATCGTTTTAAATTAATATAAAAATAAAAAATAAAAACTTTGTATACGTATAAAAAATAATAAATTTAAAAGATGGGTTAAGTCAATAGTTTAAGTGGTGGCAAATATGTTGCAAAAAATTTTTTGTGTGTACCCTCATCAGAACTAGTTTTTGCAGTGAAGTAATGTTTGTGTTTATAATTTAAGACTATTGTTAGTTAAGTATTTTTAAGTGTATTTATGAATAAATAAATAAATAAATAAATCATCGAGTTCTGATTCTGAGGGATATGTACTTCTTTTAGAAATCAAGGTTAGGTGAGAGAGAGGAAGGACAAGTAGATATGGTGGACGCTGTCTAAGGTGTGAATCTAGGTACAGTACTACAGTTCAATCACAATGAAGAATGGTTTAACGAAGACTTCAAGCCGAGTATAATATAATTCATAACACTCGCTTATATGCTTTTAAATAGCGTTGGTTATAGCGAAATTGATTATTTTTAAGGTAGTTTAATGAGAACATAGTCATAAATAGTTGCGAAAAAGAAATCGATTCTAAACTGAATTTGATGACCTCGGAATTATACGTCTTCATTGGTATGGCAATGTCATGTATTGATTATCCGACTATTCGTACGTACTGGGAAAGAAAATATTAAATTCCCATGTGACGCAAAGACTCGTAATAGATTTTTATTGCTAAGAAATAAACTTAAGTAGTAGATGCCGATAATTGAGATGCAGACCGACAAGTCGACAAGCCATAGAAAGTAAGATCAATAATCATTGCAGTAAAATAAGCTTGAATGTCACTACCCAAAAATAAGCACCCATGTATCGATGAAATGATTGTTCCATGCATAGGTCATTGCGGGACAAAATAATGTTGTCCCGGTAACTTGTTAACCGAATCCTGTTGGTTTGAAATTTTTTGTATTAGCTGACACTAAATGCTTGTAATTTTGAAGTATATCGAGAAAACAACCTATCCTACCTATGAAAACATCAATTTCGGCTTAAGTAATTAAGCTGTTTTAAATCTTACAGAGGATTTAGTTCCTGGTTATAAACTTTACTTTAATAGATATTTTACTAGTGTGAAAATTATCCAGTAAAAAGAGGCAAGAAACCATTAATCCCCACACCGTCACTTTCATAATGAAAACGCAGTGCCAGACATATGCCTGAGTTTGCGAAAAGCCAAAATAAGGCAGGTATGACTCAAAAAACCTGGATAATGTGTAAAAATTGGCATATCAATTTGTGAAGTGTAAGGGAACGAAATTGTTTTAAAGATTTCCATTGTTAATTTTTTTTAATATGCATATTTTTTGCTTAAATAAAATAACAAGTTTTATTTTGTTGTTTTGTTACATACCTTGTTTCTATTTTTTTTTCGATTTAATGTAAATAAATAATTATAATTGTTGAATATTATTTTTGTTATTTGGTCGATAATTGTACACATGTAATATATGCAGTATTTTAAACTGTATTGCATTTATTTCATGGCATATTATATAATGTGTTAATTTAACACTTAATCAAAAAAATGTACGGATACTAGATATCAAATTAATTATCGATAAAATGTAGAAAGATTTTTTGTTTTGTGACATATTTCAAAAATAAAAGCGTCTAAACTCGTTTTAGTAAAATTCTCATCTTACGGTTTTAATTTTTTTTTATTCTTTTAAAGTAAACGGTGTATTTTTTCAAAGTATCTATTTATGTAAGCTCAGAACGGGAGAACCAAACGGAAGGTTGACAACTCTTTTTACTATGACACAACGCACACTTGAAAAATTCTTAAAGATTGCACGAGAATGTCTATATGCCATGACATGTCTATATGTCAAACGAGTATGTTTCTCTAGGTATGGATGGTCCATGCTTAGGTGCTGGGAATTTCAACAAATGATGTGATACAGAGGAATCTATTGCTTCCAAGGGAAGAAGAGAACGATGTCTTCCTATTGGACTGGCTTTCGGGACAACATAGGAGACCTACAATCATGCGGTTATGAAACGCATATGCCACGGTCTAAAGATCTACTGGCAACTCAATTTACCACCATCCTAGCTAATAAATCGCGCTTTGTGACTATATGCCGTTGGTGGTAGAAATTGTCAATGGTCGCTTTAAGCGTGATTTTAAGCTTCTGCGCCAAAGTTATTTTACAGATATGATTAAATTTAAACTTTGCAAATACAATAAATACAATACAAACAATAAATTGCAAATTGACTGCTTGAAGTTAGGAACACACCTACATTTTAATATGAACTTTATTGAATGAATAGCAATAAAGTTCAAGTTGGCTCTGAAAACGTTTACATGGGAAAAAGAAAAGGGCTGTTTTTAGGGTTTTCCCGGCAATTATTTGAATTTTTTTCACCTAATAAACCTTTCCTAGACGTCCACGAATATTTCAAGACCAGAATAAGATAAATCCGTTCAGCCGTTCTCGAGTTTTAGCGACACTAACGAACAGCAATTGATTTTTATATATATAGATTCTTTTATTTTACATTCTACTTTATCTTTAACATTGTCACTACTTTTCAAACTTTGCCATGAATTGTCCTGTACAATTTGTTATTTTTTTATCAGCATAAGCTGCACTGTATGTTTCATATAGTTTACGGTAAAGATAACCTAAGTCACTATTTTTATTCATTCTAAATTTCTTTCGTAAGTATCACAGTATACAATATTAAATCACAAAATAGTAGAACTAAGAAAACGGCAATGTTTCATCCGCGTAAGTCAGTTGTCAAATGAAATAATATTATTATTTTCGCCGCTCGTACGATGCGTTGGCGGCATTTATCAAAGGGTATTAGGCGGTCGGCACGTAACACTAGTAGAGTGAGTTGCTGACAAAACTATTCCAACCTTATCCCTTTCCACCCGGGGTAGTGATTTTTGACGAATTTCCGCTTTTCAACTTTATTATCATAATAAGGTAGGTAAAAGG
>DWLI01003173.1:0-12124 GCA_018249915.1 Cecropterus dorantes dorantes
GGGGGTAGAACCTGTGTTCGACCGGAGAAGTACCTCCGCCCCACCTATTTCTAGCGTGAAGCAGTTCTTGCGTTTCGGTTGCCGGCTCACTTATATATGAGACGACCATCTTAGTCCTCGGGAATAGCAACGCATCTGTGATCGACTTCACATAGAATTCCATTTTTTGTATGAAGTTCCTTACAGGTGTCATAGGCGGCAGTAACCACATACCATCGGGTGGACTGCACGCTCGTTTGCTACTTCTGTATTATAAAAAAAAGATATGATATATTTTCAACCATATACTCGTAGGTACATATTTTTATAAGTATTTATATTGGATTCCCCAATAACTGCATGCTACTTCAATATAATAATAATAAAAAAAAACATTACGGTGCTTAATATTGCTGTTATTAGGAAGAAATTAGTGTGACAGTCGTGCCTTCAAATCTTTATTTGTTAATTAAAGTGGGTATCTGTGTTTGCGAGTATATTTACAGGTACCTACACTTTCATTCCTAATTCTGTATTACAATTTTATTAAGTAGATAATTTGTTTGCCTAGCACTAAGGTGCTGAATAGTGCGATGTGCGTGGGATTTCTGTCCGCTAAAGTGTCATTAGCTTCGAAGTGGGTTCCCATGTCTGCGACTTCGGAGATATAAATTGTAACGCGTGTTGTTGAGTACTTGTAATTAGTTGTGGGTGTAGTACCCACAGAGCCTTTGATTAAATGTTATGAAAGTTTGTTATTTTATTAGTAGAAGATTTAAGTGATTAAATTTTAAGGTATATTACCATGACATTTATTTATAGTGGTAGAACTTTTTATGATTCGACTCAAGGAGCACCTCCAGCACACACTGCCTAATAACATCAATATCATGCACTGTTTTGTTCTGGTCTGAACGATGTGGTAAGAAAGATATATTTATCCAAAGCATTCCAACTTAGTCCTCAGGGGTAGCTATACATCTGTAGCTATCCTCAGGTCTTTTCTTAGGATTGATTACAGATATAAATGGGCGGCAGTGTCCACTTACCATCAGCACTTTGCTACTTTTATATTGAATATATTTATAACATAACATTGATGTTTGCCTAGTGTTGACGACTCGGGATGGGTGTAAGGTAGATATTATTTTACACAAGTGCTGAATAACTGCGGAATGGTGGTGGAAATGCTTTACAACATATATTGTACAAATGGTCCAATTACCCATTGCACTGATTTGGTTGATGCACTGCTTTGTACTGATTTGGTTTATTAGTTCAACATAAAATTGTCGCGTATTTGTTGCCTGTTTTTAAGAAATGAACAAGAAAACATTTTGGTGGATCAGTTAATAAAGTACTGTTTATAAGGATTTAAACGCCTCCATGAGGGATTTCGGTAAAGTACGTATTTTTCAATGTTTTAATGTTCCGTGATGGGTTTCATTACAAGTTGGTTTGTTTAATATCAAAAAAGTTAAAGAAAACATGGTAAAATTAAATGTAAATTTTGTTTTTGGACATTTTTGTTTAAACAACAAGTCATTATTCACATTTTACCAATTCTACTGATGCTATCAACATTATTTATTGTTAACATATTTTTTGTATTCCACTTAAGCAAACGAGCGTGCAGTCCACTTGAAACGTCTCTATCGTCCATGAACATGTGCAACCACACAGAACAGGGCTATAAATAAGTAAAATACAAGGGCATTGCCATTCTTGAGGACTATGATGAAAGTCTCGAATTTAGGTCTGTCGGCAAATACACCTTGCAACAATTTCATGCTAGAAATAGGTGTGCGATTATACCTCCTCGTTTTAACCATACTGGTACTACCGCTAGGCGAATATACTGCAGTGTTTTGGTTTAAACAGCGTCAATCGCGATCAAGTTAGAGCACATATAGGAGTCAAATATTTCGAGCTTGATTTTATCATCTATATCTATATGTTACTGGTATGTTGATCGTATAGTAATCAAGTTATCTGAATGCCTATTTACTTCTGTATCATTAAAATCGTTTAAAATGCCTAGACGATGCTTCGATGACAGTAAAATATATCATGTTTATTTGTGTTGACCGATACATGATGAAGGCATGATTGTAAATGATATTAGCATGAATAGCATAAGCATATTAGCAAAATGTAGGTAAATAAGGAATGCACTACGTACGCCTTAGACGTTACTTGCTTTGAGGAAATGAACAAGGAGCCGTTCGAGTATAAATCAGTTTGGAAACTGCTGAGTAGTTTGTACTGTTAAACGGTTTAAATGTTTGTACAAGGTATGGAGAAATCTCTCTTCCGACGTATGTAATTGCTAAAATTGACTATTTTAACTATCATTAGAGATAGAAGCATAAGTAGGCATACATTCTAGTAAACGTAGGCTAATTACTATAGAAAAAAGAAAAAAAAACAATTAGGTACACTATAATTTATTTCAAAGGCCAAAGGTTCTACATCTCACATTCCAATTAATATTAATTAAATTATTGCCGAAAATTGAAAAAAAAAATTAAGTATATACTTATCCTTACATCACCCGGGTGTATATTTATTTATAATCTTTCTCATTAATTTGCATAAGTTTGGGAAAATCATTTTGCATTTATTGTTGTATAGTTTGGGAAAATAATCCACGCAATACTACAAAAAATAAAACTTCGTTTCAAGGTAATTAGCTGTAGAATAATACAGTTCCATTTCAAATACAGTTAAGTTTTTGCGTGGCTCAAGTCCATTATGAGCAAGCTAGGAATAAAAGCTTCATGTCCTGAGTCACACTGCAGCATTATTGTTATCAATTCACTTTGCAGAACGAAAACTACCTGAATAATTTGCGCTAAAGAACGAAATGACAGAAAAGTTGTACAAATTTCTCGCAATAAAAATTAATGGCTGCGAGAAGTGCCTAACTATTCCAGTCATAAAAGATTTTTATCCTAGATAGAAAATTTAACGTCCTGAATACTTAACACAGATAATGACTTTTTAATTTTTATTTCAAATTAATGTCATAGAGAAGAAGTGGAGAGAGGGAGTTGCCACATCGCGTTGACGTGAATTTTAAGACATGAATGCGTCTTATTATATACCGTCTACTGAAAAATTGTTAGTGACGTCGCAATTATGAGATATAACTTAATTTCGTGTTATGTGCACATTGAAATTAAGCTTGGCTTAGCTAGGAATTTCTAGACATAATTACTAGTCGTAAATAGACTGAGTTGTAATTATATTTTACCAGACCCTGACTGAGGCTAGGAACTGGCCAAGAGAATTCAAATGCTATTATAAATATGCGAAATGTAACGGAGTTACCGATTTAATATAAACTTTTTCGAAATTATCTATTATTTTGTTATTAATGTATTTTGTAAATAATTTAATGTTAATGTTAATGGTAGTTATTGATAAGGTATATCTTTGAATCCATTGTTACAAGTAAGTAGTTGTAGTCTTGAATTGTCTGATAACTATAATGTTTATTTTAATGTAAGGATCGGCATAGTTACTCAAATAAATAGGTTTTTATTGATCATTGTGAAAGTTAGTCGAAAATTCGATATCCATGGGAAATGAGGGCATTGTGCTATTAAAGACCGACATTACACGATACATAATATTGAACTTTACTTGCTAGGTTTTGCTAGGTTATTTTTACACTCACAAACGCTTTCGACCCTATGATATTCTTCTGTGACGGGATACTATGGACACAGAAAGACGAATACACAACAGACCCAGAACATAATCTTAACTCAGAATTCAGATATCTGTCTGACCGGGGATCGAACCCTTAGCGTGTCAGACCGGTATCGTAACCGCTCCGCCACACGGGTATTTAATAGTCGGGTTATAAAAGTATAATGAGGTGGGTATTCATGCAGTTCACGTATTAACTTAGCATGATCGCACTTCAGTTACGTTGCGTGAATGCAGCGCCTGAAATTGCATTAACGGTTAAAATGCTTGCATGAGTTCGTCAAGAACCATAGTTATTATTCAATTACACTATTTGCATGTTACACTTTAAATTAATATGACTGGGAAAAGAGTATTTATTATACATGCGTATAACTTTTGTCACATACACATGCAAGATCATAAGCAATAATAGTTTGTGGATAAAGCCTAAAGTGGTACCAAATTTGAAGGTGGTAAAATCTTTGGTAAGTGACTTCACCGCCAAACTTATTCCTGCCTAATAGCAACCACACCCTTCTCAACCAGAACACAGCCGAGCTCAGGCTGTGTTCTGGTTCAGAGGGGAGTTGTAAAGGACATATATTTATTCAGAGCGTTGCACGTAGTCCTCAGGTGTAGCCAAGCATTTCTGACCAATCCTTAGTAAGAATTTGATCTTATCTGGGGTTGATTATGGGTGCCTACGGGCGGCAGTAAGCACTTACTATGAGGTGGACTACATATATGCTCGTTTGCTACTTCCATATGATTTATATACAAAAAAATAAAAAGTGTAACAATTATGAAATTAATTCATTAAACAACACACAATAATCAATAACATAAGACTATTTTGAAGGATATTAATATTATATAAGGTGTTTACATAAACTGTTTCTGAATAATATACTATGGGTAATACAGACAATATAACAACACTACAATGAAATATGTGATCTAGTCAGGGTTGGCGGTATCACAATGCGAATGGAGCGACAGCTCTACGCGCTAAGATCAATACACTCGTTAAATTAGACATAAACTTAAGATGTTGTCGAAATCTTCCCACCTCTTGTGATACCCTCAAACTTGCCTCGGGCTGACACTGTCCATAGAATAGCACCAACATAGGTCGTCCAAGCAAATGATTCCAGCTTGTCTCTTGCCAAGGTACCTTAACAAATTTAGATATCTGTTTTGGATATGGTTGATTAGATTCGCAATTATCGCTGCTTTTGTACCGTCAACCTATTATTGGCCAACTGCTGGACACGGGTTTTCTCTCAAATTGAGAGAGTTTCAGGCCATAGCCCACCGCGCAGGCCAAGTGCGAATTAGTAGACTTCACACACCTTTGAGATCTTTTTAAAGAACTTTCAGATGTGTAGGTTTCCTCATGATGTTTTCCTTCAACATAAAGCAGTGATAATTAAATTCTAACGCGCATTTAATTTATTGGAAAAATCAGTGATGCGTGCCTGGGATTCGAACCTTGGACGCTCGATTGAGTGGCCGAGTCTCAACTATTCGGCTATCATGGAAAATATCATTGATAAATATGCAGTTCAGTACTTTAATATATCATGCTTGCACTTCTGCTAGGTCGCGTGAGTACACCGCTTGAAAATTATTTATGTAAAATGCTCGCATGGAGAGCTTAACCGTTCAAGAGTCATTATAGTTGTAATAAAGTTAATACCTTAATACCTTTAAAATAAAAAGAATTTTTTAGGGACAATCTCTATGTATGGACATATATTTGCTGTATAATAGCGTGAAGCTGTTGGTTTTTGACGAGGTTAAAAAGAGGTATAGCATTCGAATGTGTTTTATAAGCAACGGATATCTGATCGATCTCAGATGGTAAAGTCTTTTAATCAGGAAAGTATAATTGTCGTTTAGGACAAATTATTCGTTATAATATTATAAGTTGGCATAAAATAGAGTAGTCTATTTTTCGCCAACTTATTTTTATTGTGATCGCCCTAATCCAAATTGCAGATTTATACATATTTAGAACTGCGGGCGAATTAAAATAATACATTAATAAATCTATGAGAATAAGCGATATTTATATATTTAATGTATAATGCGTTATTATGAAGTATTCATATACTTCATAATAATGGTAACGTTTTATAGATTCATATCTCGATATTAGTATTTTCCTGTGACTTAGGTGCTGTGTACAAATATCTACAAGACGCAGACCCAGAACAGAAATTTAAATCATCATTCATATGTCTCTCTGGAGATCGAATCCGGAACCAATTGCATGTCAGACGGGAATGCTGACCACGCAACACGGGTAGTCAAGGTTAATTAGAATATAACTATAACAATAAATTACCATAGCATAGATTATGCAATAAATAATTTTATTTCAAGTCACATTACACCAAATTGTCCCAAAATATAACATGTAACTGCTTCGTCCATATTAGGATGAAGTACACGCGTTCTATACAAACTAAGGTAATTTCCAGTTGCATAATGTATTCCGTGAATGTCATTGTATTGCAAATGGACTTGCGTGTAATTTGCGCGCTTGCATATTAAACTTGCTCGCACGATGCCATTGTGTTTTCAAGTTTAGCCGCTAGAGCAACAATAGTCATGACAAATTAGGGGCAAGGCTAAAAGTAATCTGAGTATGTTACTAGTGTGCTAATATTACAGTTTTTACAGTTAGCCATTTAGTATTTTTTGTGACAGAGTAAATTATGATAGAGGATGTATGTATTGGGTATTGTTTGAATGTCTGGAAATTAATTATCTCTTGTATAATGGTAAATAATTATTATGAAACCTATGGCTGGAAAAAGTCCATAAAGCTATGTAAAGTTTGTTAATTTTGATAAAAAAAGTTATTTTATTTACAATTTATTTTTTGTCTGTGGGGATAATTGCTACATTCTAATCTTTATATTGGGTTGATGTTCCATCTAAAGACCGTCATTTTATACATTACTATGTCTCAAATGTTCCCGTCTACATATTTCATGTAATTTTGCTTGGGATCTTGCATATCATGGGACATGCATAAGTAAAGAAAAATTCTAATATTCCTCCATCTAATCTCTTTTCATTTTAAAAGGTATTCCGGTATTATTATTAGCAACATTTATGGGATTGATGTCTGATATATTTTAAAAAAAAATATATGTTAATTTTATATTCTTTAGCTATAGTTTGCGTGACTTTTTATATTTATCCTATTAGTATCGGATTCCACGTATTCATAACCTACATATGAATAGACATAGATTTATGCTAGCCTTTGATCATACGATCCGTTGCCAGCCAATCAATCTATTAATACGTAATGTAGGTCATATGTATATAATTTGACCAATAATCTGTTTAAATAATTTACACAGGTACTTAGATTTGTCGGTTGCATTATTTTATATAAGCAACATGATATTGACATATGTATTATCACATTGTATATGTGTTAATACATTTAAGGATAACACAAATATGTTACGGAAACAAAGATGAGGAAAAATAATTTTCTCTGCCACCTTTTTCCCTAGGTGTCCGGATTCCAATCGCAATCAGACCAAATATGTCCATAATTATATTTTAGTGATTATTACTTTTTCTCAGTACAGAACTCTCAAGGAAATCTTAGTACCTATAAAGCCATAAGTATATACCACAACCATACAACACATCATGTTAAAGTTCAATTGCCGTTACTTTAGAAATTGTTATGTTTTTGTCATAAAGATGTGGTCGACCGAGATAGACTGATACTGATCATGCTATTGGTAGATCGCACAGACTACTCAATCGCATAGACTTGCATAGTTTATGCAGTAAATATAGTCGTTTATACATATTCATACCAATTTGCATCCGCCTAGTAGTGATTGCATCGTGTGGTTGTGATACGTGTGAATAGGTACTTAGATGAGCAATGTGGCTATGTGACACAAAAAGAATAGGTTAACGTACTATTTGTCCCTGTAGTGCCGAGACCAGAATAGGGCTACGGTATCCCCTTTTAGTCGTCTCTTACGGCATGTAGGCGACTAAAAGGGAGCTTCCGGGGTTGCGGGCGGCAAGAGAGGGAGCTCGAGGCGGCCAGCCAAGCGATCCCGGGAAGGACTCCGGTAGTGTTCCGTTGGAGATCACGGAGTCCTTAACGCAGTAAAAATTCCACATAACCCGGCGTTGCTTCCATGGCGTCGGGTATGAAGGTTTCCCCTCGTCCCAAAAAAAACGGTTAATGTACTATAAAAATGTCACTATACACTACGAAACATGTTTTTATATCGGACATGTTATCAAGCGATTGTGTTGTCGCTAATATAATATTAATTAGAGTGAGTGTGCGTGACAGCGGACACATGAAAATGAAAACAGTTATTGTGCTGCGTGTAGACGACAGAAATGCAATTTTCATGTTTCATTCTCGATACAATCGGAAGGAAATAATGAAATTGAAAGCTGGTTTCGACCACGAATTTAGGAATGTAGGAAAATAGTATCAATTTAGGGTAACGCATTTGTTGCTAACGTTTTTAAGTTTAAGTACCATGGTTGTGGGAGTGTAATTTTTTTGTGTATTTTTTATTTATTTGCAGAGAGCAAAATATGAAATAATTAATATACGTATTAATATAGGTGAAAACTTATTGTAATTTGAGTTCGACTTCAGGGGCAGCGGGGCAGGTAGTGCACCTATCAAATGAGATTCTTGTTTTAGCTGGGGTCGGTTGAACATATCCAGAAATAGGCCTATCCTAATGAGAGTTTGCCAATAGTTAACATCCCTAGCATGTACAATTATATTGGTGATCGCAGTGGGTATTGATGTTAAGCAGAAAGATATTGATACCCATTTCCTGAAGTCTCTTAGTCGTCTCTTACGATATCTTTTAAAATAGAAAGAGTGGCACCATTGAAGATCTATGTGCGGCTGTAACGACTTGGCTGCAACTACAGCGTTGATAGTAACTACAGCGTTGTTATTAAAAAAATATAGATTTAGAAAAGTAGATGTTACGTTTGGTGAAACGGACAATACGTACGCTACTGCAGTATTTCGGAAACATATATATATTTTATTAGAATACTTCCTATGTACCATAAATTATGTTAATCTGTTACATTTAATAGAATATTTTGTGCTTAACTATTTTAATAGCATTCCGTGTTTACGAGATTGTAAAGTAAGTTATTTATTCAATAAAAATTGTAGCTAGAAAATATGAATGGACAAAATCAGGCTATTTTATAATTATGAATAAATAATTCATTAAACTAAGAGTTTTGTGGTATATTTTGAACAGTCACGCGACATGCGATTCTATCAATCTAAATAATAAAAATATGAGACGTGTGTTTTATCGAGAAAGAGTAACAAGTAGGCGAGCGATATAATTTTTAATTATAATAGCATTACTCTATTTGTGGTAACCCGATACTGGTCTAATTAACTCGATGTTAGCTTAGTTCATTGAAGTTAGCCCAAGATATTGGTAATGTATAAGTTTCATCTAGTAGCTTATCAGTATAGTAACACAATGAAATGGTTAACTACCTAATAAATTTTTAAAAACAAAGGAACTATAGGAACCCTTTTGTAGTTCGACTTCAAAAGCAACGCAGCAGTAGTCAGTCTCAGTTGAAAATAACATTTGGGATTAACTAGAGGCATTAACGGCAATTGCCATTTGCCATCAGGTGAATTGCATACTCGATAGCTATACCATACCATATAACGAGGAAGGCAGCCAAGCGAAGCAGAAAAAATAAACTGGTGATAAACCTTGAGTAGCAACCACAACCTGAAATCCACCTTGTCGTGGACAAAAGTTACATATATATGTATTATAAATACATATACGAGTATAATACTTCACTTGAAAGCCACAAATCAATCGCACATAGTTTAAACGCTACTTGTCGGACAAGCTGGCAATGGACTCGTTTTTATCGTGATTGAATGACAAATCAATAAATACGACAAACTTGAGTTTACTGCTGAAGTACTCGCATATTTTATAATCGTCATGTCTGGTTATTAGGTATTATTTTTAGGTATTCAGATCAATATTTTTATTCGAAATATTTGATGAAATAAAGTCATTTATTGATAGATCATGTTATAACATTTACATTTTTTTTCAAACTGAAAAATATATTGAAGTAATATTATTTTGGAATATAATAATAAACAATTTGATCACTAGTATACTCGTACTTTACCTACAACGATCTTCGCTTTCCAAAATTTTGTAACGAATGTATTAAATAGCTTACTATAACTATGTATGTTATTTTTATATGACAAAAATGTAATAATCAAGTTTATATGATTCTAGACTATTCGCGAATTATTATAAATAATTAGACTATGTAGTAAACATATTTTGTATATTTTATATTTTCTACGAGTATAGTAACATTAAAAAACATAGATTCTTACAAAAGTCTAAGCAGATGCATGACCAAAACATGTGATATTTTATGAAACAGTTATTACAACCTTATTTTAGCGTATGTTGACAATATTTACTGAACAAACTCTCCGTGCAATATCCAACCAGTTTATTCAATGTACGCGACGGAGAATGCAAACAGAATTTAATATATTTATTCAAGATGCGGCATAAGTGTACATACAAATACGTAAATCTAGAAAGGGTTACCTTATAAAGTTTAAGTAGTCCTTTATCACTTGGTACAAATAAGTCTCAAGTACGGAATGCCTACTAATAGTACAAAAGTGGTCGGCTGTCATTCAGTGCTACGCGAACGCTACGCCGAAGCGGTCGTCTACGCCGGCCGTAGACGCTCCACGTGTAGGTGCTACGCGCGAAAAACGCGAGAACTTTTTCCGGTGTAAAAACTTAATTGTAAATAGTGTAGTGTATTGTAACTAATTGTAAAATGTAGTTGCTTTTGTAAATTATGTTAGTAAGGTATTAAGTGACATTAGAAGGCAGTGGCTGAATAGTGCACACGGTAACCTACTTACATGCTTCGTTATAAAGCGGAGGTGAGTAATGACTTGAATAAAGTGTCAGTCTGAAATTTTTAACATTTTCATTCACTGGAATAAATTGTGTAATTTTTATTTTGAACATGCTGATTACGAAAAAGACTTTTTGTTTTGAAAGTGAAAACCAAAGTTATTAACAGCTTAATTAGATGAATTGTTATAATATATATAGAGTAATTTTTATCTGATAGTTTTGCTTTATATTATACATAATGTAACCTGAAATTACTTAGCTTTATTATCTATGATAATTATTAAGCTGCCAAATAGTACAAAAAGTACGATATCAAATATTGTATGAAATAATGTTCCAACATAATTTAACTATACTGATTTCTTAGTTGCGTTTAATAAGTTTTTTGTGAACGCACTGTCTGTTTGGCTGCCGTTTTCTTAAAAAGCAAAACGTTTAATTTTTATTTGGATTTTTATACGGACAGGGCAATAAACGAAGAAGAATTTTATATATAAATTGTATATATTTTGAGGATAATCTCCGAAATAAGATAGTTTTCCTCCAAAAGAATTGCTTTTGTACACTTTAATGGTAAAGCTGGCTTAATCTTAAGAGATACATTGAAAAAGTGTTGTGAAAAATTTCAGATCTTTAACTGTCTTATTTCTATCGATATTTATCTCTTAATGTAAACTAATTATATACTTTTTGTCTATTATACTGTGGTAAAAATAATAGATTAATTATTATTTGAGAACCTAGTACTTCAATTGATTATTATTAATCCTTATCCTTCTAAAATAGTCGTATGCAATAAACAATAACATCAAATAAATCTCTTTTACACTATGTCATTAAATTGAATAATTTAGATTATATCATTGATTTAAATTTACATGCTACGTGCATGCTTTTTTGAAATAAGTAATTTAGTCCTTTCTACTATTTTTCATGTTTGTATTTTTTTCATTATACGTACAAATTTCTCCGTTAAAAATATATATAAATCCCTTGCAGTGAAGCGGGCGGTAGGCCGGCATACTGTTTCCGCGTTATCGAACGGTCAAGTAGGAAAGGTAAACGAGTTAATTCTCTCGAAGATAGATATATATGTTTGCACTGGTGTATTAATATTTCTCTATACACACTGCTTGACCTGGAAGCTGGATGCACCTCTTTTTGTTGTTAGAAAATCTTTTTAAGTACTTTTGCTAGCCACTCGTCTCTTCCCAAAACTGATGAAAGCCTGCAGCGTACTTCACTAAGTTTTTCTAATGCATATTAATGGAAGGGCAATCCATGTCAAATATCGGTTTCATCTCATTTTTGGCGTACATTGACATTAATAAAAACCGGCATAAAACAAAATCCTACTTACTCTTTTTATTTTTTAGTTTACCGGAAAGTCGTACCCGTGGAAAAAAAAACACACGCTTTCTACACTCATAGCCCCGCACTAGGATTTTCTCCTG
>DWLI01003174.1:0-12123 GCA_018249915.1 Cecropterus dorantes dorantes
GTTCCGTCCAATAAAATAAAATATACAAGTGGTTATAAAATTTTAAACATGGAAACATTAAGTTGAAATATACTATACATAGAACATATTTTTTGCACTCACTTTTGGTGGTCCTCTGTAAACGACAGGTCTTCGTAAATCTAGAAGAAGCCTAGCTCGCTCTGTTAAACGACATTATAATGCGAAAAGGTAAAAATTATATTAACTTAACCTTGACAACCAAAATAAGTATGAAATGTAAGTTTGGGTGGGTTTTGAATGCGATCTCTGGCCTTACAGATATCTAAATGATGCATAATCAATGCATCATTTAGATATCTGTAAGTCCAGAGATCTATTTTGGGTCCCGATTTTTGAGTCGTTTTTGTGTGTGTACATGACGTCCACGACATAGGAGGAAGACCTAATGTATGTGTATGAGTGTAAAACACGTTACATTGCGTTAGTATCTACTTAGTCATGATGGTGGACTCCAATAAATAGACTAACCCAGCATTTGGATAGTATTATATTTAATTCTATGTACAAAGTTTTTTTTATAACATAGAAGTAGCAAAGAAGCACGCAGTTATCTGATGTCTAGAAACCACTGCCACACATGGACATCTGTAATCAACCCCAGATAAGTTCATATTGTCTGGGGAATGCCACAAATGCCTTGCCAACCCTCAGGACTAAGTTGGAAAGCCTCGGATAAGTATGTCTTCCTTACCACACCCTTCAGATCAAAACAGCAGCGCTTAGCACTGTTGTTAGTAGGCAGAAAGAGGTGTGGTAGTGTTGCTTCCGGAGTCCAATCACAAAGGGTTCTACCACCTTCTAAAGAGGAAGGTAGACTATAACCTACTGTGCGTAAACGACCAAGCATAATAATAGTAATAATTAATAGTAATAATAGCGGTTGATGTGAATACCACTTTACGGAGAATGAACGCCATTTGTAAAGATTACAGTCAAACCGCGCCCCGCAGATTGTTCATTAAAACAGCTTAAACTTCTCACTTAAAGAAATACTTTAAAATATTTATCATTCGAACTACACTCTTTGAGAAAATCCAACTTTATTTAGCTGCACTGTGGGTGATGCGAATATAACTTCGCTTAAACGTAAGTTAAAGATCTGTACTAAGATTTTGACATAAATAGGGTTACGGCGTAAGGGGGATTTAGGACGTCTTTCCCCCCTCCTCTTCGTATAGGTAGGTCGTAGGTCTTCGTCTCTTCCGTATTTTTTTTTAAACATCGCAGTCCACTTTACTTAACGTGAGAAAAACACACAGACAAGACGTTTTTAACGCAAGTTGCAACGCATCCGTGATAGATCTTTGGTACATTTCGTGTTCTATATGATGTTGTTTACAGATGTTCAGACACCACTTACCATCGAGTGAACTGCATGTTCGCTTGCTATTTGAATCTGATAAAAAATATTACCATAAGCATTAATTAACACTTACCTAAGAACAAATATGTAGATATCAACTTAAAAAAGTCCACAACACGCGTACACTACACATTGTAAATCTGCAAATAAAACGAAATTATTGAATAAATAAATTATGTCACGTTATATTTATCGTCCGCGAAAAATATATAACAAAAATATATGCGACAATTAGCGCATAGTTTCCCGTTCCAAAAAATTAAATTCAAATAACAGTTTTGTAACACGACAACAAAATAAACATACCAGCATAAAAATATTACATGCACATTTTTCTTTCAGCCCAATATTAATAGAACACAAAACGATAATAAAAGTTCAAAAATCCTTCATTCCGAGTGATCTTACGACAGCGTCTAATATTTTATACCTCGTCATCTAACATGGGTTTTGCGTTTAAAAAGAGACTCATAAAATATAGATCTCTCAGGTGACTTCTCTTTGACATTGTAATTTATTTCTCTAAGCTAAATACCATTTTACTTTTCTCCCACTCAAATAATCTATGCACCGTATGACAAACCAAATACGGTTCAATTTCGAGTGTCTTTCAATTTGCCAGCTGTCTAAATAATGTTGCCATTACTTCAACTCATTTCTTGATTTACAGGAGAAGAGAAAAATGTTTATAGTAGTGTTAATGAACAATTTTATGAAATCACGCTGAAAAGAAACGCTTGGGGAATATTTTTAGGATATTTAGTTGCGAATATTTGCTTATTGGAACGGGTAATTGGCATAGCTAAATTGTTTTTAACGCTAGAATATTTCTAATGAGTTTTTATTTTTACGTTATAGCTATGTACTGTAATGGTATATTCTTACTGAAATACGTAACTCTAACAGCACTTGTTAATTAGTAAAGCGAAGCAGCAAAAGAGTGTGAGAAAGTAACTGCCATCTATATACATGGGCATTTATAATCAATCTCAAGGATTGGAATATTATCTGTGGTCGGTCACAGATGCATAGTTTTTTTTCATTACACCGAAGTAGCAAACGAGCATGCAGTCCAGCTGATAATAAGTGGCTACTTCTGCCCATGGACATCTGTAATAAACCCCAGATAAAATCAAATGGATAGCAACGCATCTGTGGCTAACCTTAGGCAAGACTCTGATTTATCTGCTGAGGACTAAGTTGGAACGTCTCGAATAAGTAAATGTTTCTTACCACACCCTTAAGACCAGTACCCTTAGTACGAGTTTATCTTGTTTCCCGAAAACAATAATTATTTACGTATTTGCTCATACATTGCAACGTACACTTCACGTTTTTGTTTTCGTTTTCGGACATATTTTGCAATGTACTGTAAAATGCTGTACGAACACATAAACAATGATTGTTTTGAGGAAACAAGATAAACTTGTACTAAGGGTACAGAGCACAGTACTGCATAACATCGCTGTTATTAGGCACTAATAGGTATGGCGCTGTTACTTCCAGAGTCGAACCACAAAGAGTTCTACCTCCTTTAAACTTAAATATAGGCACATAGCTAATTCAGACAGAAGTAAAATATTAACTATTCTAACTAAAGTAACATTGTTTATTATATTAAAAGATAAACATAACTGCCTGAAACGATTTTTTTTGTTTATAATGACACTTTTAATTTAACGCTTTTCGTCAAAATAGTCAGCTGATCAAAGCTTAGATCAGCTGCTGGCGCGTGCCAAATGGACATACATACATACATACATGTATGTATGTAAGTATACAAACATACATACATACATACATACATACATACATACATGCATACTTTTGCTAAAAAAATATTATCCTCCGTCTAACACAGTCGGGTAAAGAGAAAAAAAAACAGAAATTTTCTGTTTACCTTGCACCACTGTAGTTACCATGTTTATATGTGTTATATAATTTGACCTCTTTTTAATGTAAAATAAACAATACCTCCCAAGCAACACCTCATCAAATAATTTTAAATCAATCTCCACTTTAGAGGAACCGATAAATCACCCCGGAAATCCCGGACGATCCCCAAAAATCCGGACACGAATCTTTTATTAAGATCCCGTTGGAGTAAAATATTCATTAATTGATTCCGCCCTTCAAGACACCCTCATTACTTGGGGTTGATTAACGCAAGGTACAGCCTTTATATTAGACGACAATGTAATGAAATAATGTTGTAATTACAAGTGAATTATCTTTTGTAAAATGTCTATTCTAAATGTACCAAGTATACTTAAGATTATGGAAAACGCAGATCTAGATTTTGTAATATAAAAGTAGCAAACGATCACGTAGTCCACGTGATGGTAAACGACCACAGCCATCCATGAAATAAATGATCATAAATAAGGTTAGCTGCAGATCCGTTGCTACCCTTAAGGACTAAGCTGGAACGCCTTGGAAATGTTTATCACCTTTCCGACACTCTTTAAATGAGAGCACAGCAGCGCTTAAACTTGCTATTAGGCAGAAATAGGTATAGCGGTTATGCCTCCGGAGTTGAGTGACAGAAGGTTCTACCATATTAAAATATATATCTCAATTTCAATTTAGCCAGGAGTCGAACCTGATTAGCCTGGAGTCGATCTATCAAACTAGTATTCACATGACAGATAGTTATCATTACAATTTACCATTAATCATGGTAATTTTGGGATTTATTTTCGATACAAAGCCATCCCCTATACAAATGGTAGTCAAAATATTCAGTAATTGATTCCGTTCAAAGCATCCTTATAACGAAGGGTTGTTAATACAACCTGAGTACTCGAAATGCTTTACAATGGACAACACCAAAATAATCACATTTTAAATACTAATGACAATAATGGCATTACTACATAGCTATCTGAGGTCAACTTCGGATGCGTTGCTACCTCCAAGGACGTAATCCGCCTTGACTGCCCATGGACTGTAATTAACCCCACATAGGATCGGAGTTTTACCTGAAATTAAATACAGATGCATTGCTATCCCTAGGTACTAAGTTAAAACGCCTCATACAAGAACGTCTTCTTTCTACCTAAAACACAGCAGCACTATTCTGATGTTATAAGCGAAGCGGTGCGTCCGGATTCGATCCACAACGGATTCTACCACCCTCAAAAGTAAATAAATCAAACACAGTGTCTACACTCACAGCCTCGCACTAGGATTTTCTCCTGTGTCGCGGGTGCCATGGACAAAAAGACAAATACACCCAGACCCAGAACAGAATTCTACATCCATCATTCAGATGACTGTCGGACCGGGACTTGAACACGGAACCCACTGCACGTCAGACCGTTATGGTGACCACTCCACCACGCGATAATATACAAGTATAAATTTGACAAACAGATGCTAAAAAACTTTAAGCTTCGGGTAACTTATTGATTTTTATTTCCTCTAAATGTTATTTAGTAAACATATCGGTGAATTTAATAACATCGCACTAACAACTTAAAATTTGCCTAGCTAAACATTTTTCCACTAACTCTACATCCGTGTCAGTCAACGTAGAGACAGCTACGTATATCCAAGGGCGCTGACTGCTCCACCGCTAATGGGTTGATGTCATTCTCTACATCTTGTGGGCTACAGGTACCGTAGAGTAGCTATTAGTTAAGTTATTATAAATAAGGTTAACTGAATGCATTTGACGAATCACATGGAAAACTGGCTTTCATATTGGTCTGACACGCAGACGGTTCTGGGTTTGATCCCCGGATGGAGAAAAGAATTGAATGATGAATTTAGTTTTATAATCTGGGTCTTGGCTTTTGTTTATTCATCTTTGTGTAGTTTATTTGTGTGTGTTATTCATCTTTGTGTGTGTGTCAATGGCACACACGACACAGCAGAAAAGCTAGTACGCTATGATAGTCATAGTCATACACAAATCGTAACGATATCCATATATGTTTATTCTTTTTTTACACTTAAAAGGCAGAACTCTTTGTCAGTGCCACTATACTAAAGCTAACCTATTTTTGCCGTTCAAGAGTTAGCTCGAAATAAAGGCAAAAATCCATGATGCATTGAACTAAAGTGAAACATTCAAACGAATTTGCCTAATTTTCAACCATTATTTCATTACTACTTATATTCATACGTATTTTGGAAAGAAATGCTCATACACCTCGCTAATGTCCAAAAGATTGAACTTGAATATTGAGTTAAAATACGTTCTTTACGAACTCGCATAGATATAATAGACGCACATAAGAATTTGCTAGTGTGATAGATTTACAAAAAAATATATTAATTTTATTATTATTTTCGCATAAAAATAATACGACTCTATACATTCGCTGTTCTTACCTACGGATATTAATTAGAGGTAAACAAGTTCCCTTTGTAAGATTTTCACTTCATTCCCTCAGATGACGTCATTCGGAAGATAACAATATGAGATTATACACACATACACTCACTTTGTTTATCTTTTACACGCACACATGTAAGTATACAATCCCGTATACATTAACAAGAAGATACAACAAGGATTTTGTCCTTATTTGGTGTTTATTATTTTTTAATTTTGAACTGTGTTTTGTATCACGTAACTAAAATTGATTCTATGTTGGTAAATAATACAATTATTTTGTCCCTGGGAGACATTACGTGTGCTCTTCATTGTTCACAAGTTGTTTAGCAAGAATATTAAAATTTTGCTTCTATTCTTGTATGTCCCGTGATATGAAAGATAACAAGCAATCACATGAACCATATAGTCGAGAATATTTAATCGTAGTGCCGTACAAAATCGCGGTCCCATGATGCAACATCAACCCGACATACCTAATAACTTTACATACAGATAAACAACAAAGTATAAATAAAATAAGTCGTGTCATTAATAAGGCTTAATAACATAACACAGTGTAGTTAATGTTGTTATTGTGGTTAATTAAATTTAAGCCTTTATGGTTCATTTGTGGAGGCCACAGCCACATATGGCAACTGTGTTAAGCGTTGCTGTGCCTTGAAGAATTGTAATTTGTGAAACATTTTCGGTAGAAAGGCGTGGTTGCCGGCTCACTTATTTATGAGGTGATCATCTTTGAACGAATCAACACATCGACTTCAGATATGACCTCTGTCGCTTATAAGTCGCTTATAAGTCGTATATAAAGTTGCTTATCGTCGCTTAAGTTCTAGCACCACGTAACTCGAAAAATAACCCTTTTGAGTTATGCATATCATTCGATAGGGAATTAAAAGACGCATCGTTTGGCCTTTAAAAATAAAGAATTTCAGACAATCACAGCGAGTTATTTGGGAAAAAAGAACACAGCGTATATTCACTCAGCCAACATATACGGTGAAAACTGCGTGTAAGTCAGTGTTGTTTCATACTAAAAGAGGTGACGAGCAGAGCTCTGACGAATTAAAAAATAACTAAATGAAACAGTTCGTTTGCTCTCCTGAACATTTGGTAATTGTGAGATCTGCGGTGTTAGAACTCAAGCGACGTTATGGACATCTGGTCCATGGATGGCAATGACCACCTACCGTCGGGTGGACTGCATGTTCGTTTAAAACTTTAATTTAATATAAAGTAATGACCTGTCATTATTACGTTACTCAAGAGCGTGACCAACTTTAGGTACTTTATAACTTCACTTGAAATAACAGATATACATGGGTAAAGCTTTTCATCACTCGACTGAACGTTCCTTTCTAATTTATTTACCTACATAAAAATACTCAGTAGAACAATCCAAATTGATTTTAACAGCTGCATTAATTTTAAATTTAATACAAAAACAAATTCACATTGAAGTTCCAGAATAGCTCTTTGAATTATAGAAAGTAACACTTCAAGCACCGATGGCTGCTGGCAGGATGTTGCATAACCCCGTCCCATAGATTCATCTTAATCATAAGCAGCGAGGTGCGACTCGCGACTAATTACCGCGACTGGTGTATTAATTGATTATTTGTGTCAACTGGCACTGTGTTCGTAAGTACGCTTGCTATACTAAACGCTCCTTCATACTTCACGGACACTTTCATTTGAATCTTATGAAAACGAAACTCAGTTTACATTAGCGTTTTGTACAGAAAACCTTTGGTTATACTTTTTGCGACCGGTGTACATTGTAAAACATTTTGCGATGCGATGTTTTAGCAAACCGCATGCAATTCTCAGCTTTATTTTAAAGATTGAAGGGTGAGAACAGGGTACGTGGTTTTCTTTAAATTGAGTTGTTGGTTGTACGTTATTAAAACATCTGCCGTCAAAAGTAAATCGCTAATATGAATTAATGCGTAAACTTTGGAAAGGTACTCGAAGTTCGGTTTAATTCATTCGCGCAGATCATTAACAGTTGTAAAGAAATTCGATTAAGTTACTAAAATACCGTAAAATTCGCATTTTCGTACAGATGCAGTCTTTATATGAAAAGGAATATATACTCTATACTAATATTATGAAGCAGTAGAGTTTGTTTGGTTGAACGGGCAAATCTCAGGCACTACTGGCTTTAATTGAAAATATATTTTTGTGTTCAGTAGTAAATTTATCGAGGAAGACTATAGGCTATTTAACATTACACTGTGTTGTTTGTTTTTTTTTATTTTACAGCGGGAGAAACTGTGAGGCACAGCTAGTTAGGTATAAATGTAAATTGGTATACGAGTACGTCATGGATACACTTTTAAGAAATCTCCCCTATAGTTTTCTTAAAAGTGGTATTTTTATGATGTAACGTTATATTTTAAATTAAACATAGGTACATTTAATAGGTGGAAATTGCGTAGTTTGACTGAGGGGTACCACGGTTACACCCTTTTTTTAGCGTGAAGCAGTTCTTGCGTATCTGTGGAAGGGTGTGGTAGCCGGGTACATTCTTATGAGGCGACCATCTTAGTCCTCGATAGTACTAACGCATTTACTCAAAATAAAAAAAAAAATCATTTCATTTCAAACTAAAATAAACTCATTTTATGATGCCTTTGATGATAGATGATTTTTGCCTTTAGTCTTGTTTAGTTTATATATTTTCTACATAGCAATATAAAAGCAAAAGGACGTTCAGATATAAGTTTTCACCACAGAGCCTATACTTTTGTATTTAAAAGGATAAAATTTTGAACAAAATCTCACTGACACTAAGAAAGATTTTCGCCTTTCAAGCCACACTGGGGTCGCATAATATTACATTATAATCTGCGCTTACGAAGTCGCGGGTAACTGGTACATTGTTTATATAATTAAGGCTTTTTAAAATTTTTGTTTCATGCGTAGTACCTATATACTCGTAAACAAATTAGTAAAGGAATGAAAAGAAGACCTATTTTTAGCTTGTCAAAACATTTATAAACATGAATCTACTATGTATCTAACCCGACTATAAGAAACTTCATAAATATGTCACAACACCATAATTATTTCCGAATAGTTTCAAAATGTTTTCATCTCCAGATGTTACTAACATCCTCAATACACTCAGAGGAACTGGTGAATAAATCGTTAAAATCACAATCATTTTAGTACAACGTAGTTGGTAAAGGTATAAATTTTAATCATAAAACGGTTCTAGGAGACGCTCATAAACCTACTGTATAGCTGAGGCGTAAATTGAAAACATACCTTGATGGAATTGAGCCAATGGAACGGTTCATTCAGACGGAGTGAGCGTGGGCGGCGATAGTGGCGCGCCAAGCGGCGAGTAGCGGAAGCTTCGTGGTTCATATCCAAGTTGAAAATATATTCGTGAGTTGTTAAAATATGTTTATTATAGTGCAATGTATCCGTTAACTCTGTTTATTTATACTAATGCAATATATATTAGTTATAACCTATCAAAAGAGACAAAGGTAAGAGAAAAATTGACTATGGTAAATTAATAATATCGTAGATAAAGTAGAGTAAGATTAAGGAAAATAATATATAACCAGAGAAAAATAGATATTAAAGGCATTCAATTATATCGAAAATTCAGTTAGGCTATTAAGTAAGTATATTATACATATTTCTTGAGTTCACTATTTAAAGCACAATTTTTTGGAACTTGTGTAAACTACCAACTCACTTATATATGAAGCGACGATCTTAGTCCTCGGGACTAGTAACACGTCTGTGATCGACGTCAGGTAGAACCCCTTTCCAATATGAAGTAGCTTACAAATGTCGGCTGAACCACTTACCAAAAGAACGACAGCAAGCTCGTTTACTACTTCCATCAGAAAAAAGGTACAAAACTCTTCGAAACAGAAAGAGAAGCAGAAACATAAAAACATTTATTCGCTAACAAAATTGCAGACACATACATTTGAAATGCAAAGAGAGAAAAAAAATACATAAAAATGGCAAACAAAAACACATTTTAATTACTAGGGAGTTTATCATTATAATTGCAATGTAAGAGCCAACACAATCATTTTATTTTCGAATACCACCGTAACACCCACCGCAATGCACCCGCTATCACACCTCTGTCCGTGGCTGCGTGTAATCCGGTATTGAATACCTGGCGCTAACCGGATTTGGCCTCACGCTCGCTTGGCACCCGCACTCTCTATAATAATGATATTGATCTTTGCACTGTCCATAATGATCTATATATCTAAATCTGAATAGCATTAAATTGCAGATTTAAATGGTTTATATTATAAAAGTGCGTACTTTATCAAGTGATCAATATTTTAAACTAGACATATTACATCAAAATACATCGTAAACTTTAAAACGAAAATCATGAAGCAATAAACAATAATATACTAATATTACAAAGCAGTACAGTTTGTTCGGTTTAACGGGATAATCTCAGGAACTACTGGTTCGAATTTTAAAATTATTTTTGTGATGAATAGTCCATTTATTGAGGAAGGCTCTAGGCTATATAACATCACGTTATGTTTTTTTCGTATTTAGTAGCGGGTGAAACCGCTTAGCACACCTAGTTAGATAATAAAACACTCACTTTGATTTTCATTTGCTACATTTGTTAAACTTCATGTTAACTACATTAACGTTAAGTTTAACATAATGTTTTTCATGATAATGAATCTTCATTATACCGCATGAGATATAGATACTCCAATAACAATGTAAAGTTAAACTTATAAACATAAAGTTAAATTAAAGCTTTTTTAATATATTGAACTTTCGCGTACAGTCATGTGACCACGTGAGATATGCCTACCAAAAACCAGAATTTAAAAAATCTATTATAACTCTAGTGTCGATAGAAATGGCATGCGAGCTACCCACCTCGCATATGATTAACAATTCAAAAATTGAATGGTGCTCAATCGCCCCCACGTGCACCCTCACGCCCGCGGGCACAGGGGATGTTACCCCGAAACTATTGTTCCACTTCAACTTTTAATTTCAACCCACCTATACCTTCGTTCTATTTATTTTATTCGGCTCAGCAAATAAATGCTTTTGAATTAATAGGGCGCCGGCGGCATAACGGTCATTCTTATTATGATGGGATTTTTCGATTTTACTTTTTATTACTTATGACGTTTGCACGAGGGATTACGAGTGTCGGAGGTGAATGTGTGCTTTAATGAACGCGTGCCGATTCCCAATTATTAATATTATTACGTCACATTTCTCGTTTAGGGAAGCTACAATTATTATTCAAATGATAACAAATGCTTTGGTTTTTGTAATGTATTTAACATGATATTTTTATTCTCAATCAAAAAATGTGTATTACTCCTCAATCCATATTTTAACGTTGCGAAAGAATATTCAATTGGATTCAGTAATATTGTAATTATTCTGAAAATGCGATTAAAGATAATAATAATTGCGTTTTCATTATAACTATAATAGATTAGACCAATGTCGTATGACAGAATAAATGTCATTGGATCATTGAACAATTTTCAAAATCGAAAAGTAACCTGTACCTAGACAAAAAAGACGACAAAACCTAAGACAGAGACCCTTTCAATCGATTTCAAAACATATTCGTGTGAATTCTGATTCACGCTAATTCGTCTAGCGTAATGACACCTATCTAGCCCCTTTGTCTTTCACTGACCACCACATAAGCCAGCATAAACAAGAAGCAACGACAGGTTTACCACCAGCCGACGCTTTCAGCTACATTTACTTGTCACTAGACCATCAATGAGTTTTGTTTGAATTACCTACATGATTATGCACCTTAGCTCTATAAATAAGACCTGATGATAGTATCTGTCGAGAGCGCTTGATTTGTGGCGGTATTGTTGCACCGCAATGTAATTAGAACAGATTTTGTCTGGATGGTTCAAGCCATTGGTGACAATTAGATAAAACGCTTTGTTGCGTATTTTAAAATTAACAGACAGCTCAAGAAGATTTGAATTGGAGATTAGAACTTGTATTATGTGTCTCCACCTTCTTATTTAATTGACGTCTTGAATACTTCATTATAATATTTATATTATCTAAATAATACAATAAAGTACTTATTAACTTACACGTACCTATTGCCGTGTAATTTCGGTCGATGAGCACCGCACGTTGTAGACAGCAGCGTCTTTTAAATGGAAAATTTTTAGACATAAAAAATACTTACGATATATTTCTTTACCGTTCAAGCAAATATATCTACTTACCTATTTTTGCTTCAATAAGACGGAAAACCACCGGAAGACGCAGCAACATTATAACCTACCGCGGCGCATGCCAGATGCAGCGATAAATGGCAAAAAAACCCCATTACGTTTAGCACTGGGTCTTTAAATCTGATGAATGATCGGACTGATGG
>DWLI01003175.1:0-12123 GCA_018249915.1 Cecropterus dorantes dorantes
TCAATCAAATGAAATCAATTACATGTCAAAAATGCTGCAATAAAATCATCGAATTCAATCAATTACGTATCAGAGCCCAATGTTACATTCATATCTAATCAATTACGAGTACATACCAAATCCCAGGCGTCAGGTTTCCTAACGATGTTCTTTGACATACCGATAACATGTTTATGGAGAACTCTCAATGTCAGGATTTCGACACGACATCTTTCTTCACATTCCAGAGATCTTTCAAGCGTCACATATCCCTTTGATGAATTCTCTAACATTTTTAACGTCTTTATAGACAACTTGCTGTGCCCCGCGTTTCGCCAGCTGCTAAATGAAAAACAATAAAAAAAAAAAACAAACATAGCGAGATTTTATATAGCATATAGCCTTCCTCAATAAATGGACTATTCAACACATTTTTTTTTTTTTCAATTTTACCAGTGATTTATTAGATTAGCGCGTTCAAGGAAACTAACAAACTTTTCAGCTTTATAGCATTATTACGTAATTAGGTATATTAAGTATTAAGTTATTATGTAATTGAGTTAATAAGTCAAATTTTATCTCCATTTTAAAAGTGAATTTTTTTTTAGAATCGTGGTGATTTGAAATTTGATGAAACGAAAACGTGCTACGGCTAACTGACGGCGCTTCTACTAGATGGCGCTGTACCCCTTCCTAAATCAGGCTAACGATTTTACTTCGTAGCTTGTATACGAGTTTAAGTTTGATATATGCGAAATAATAATTATTAAGTTTCATTTTTCTTGTGTGTGAATTGCACACACATTTTTTTAATGCCTTCGATATATTTAGGGACCAATCTCGATTTTCCTTACAATGTTTTACTATGCTACAAACATACTAGAATGATACTGTTAAATTTATGAACCTGAACAAGACATAGTATGCTGTCGGGAAGAAACGATTTATTCCGTTGAAGCAATGTAGATTTAGGACGGAGCGGGTACCAGGCACGCAGAATTAGGAAGGAAGTTAATTTCAGCGCTATTCTAAAACAAGGTTTATGTTTGGAGAGATTCAAACATTATTGTTAGGAAAGTTAAGCGCTCTTTGGCCTAAATGTATTAGGCAAATATGGCTGATGGTGACAAATATTTTTGTAGTTTGGCATCAGTTGCAGCATAATAACAGTGGTATTGGTGGCTGTTGTGATTTGGGTTGAAGGGTGTGGTAAGAAAGACATAGTAATCTGAGGAACTCTTGGGGTGAGCATATTTTCTACTTTGAAATAAATTTATAAATGAAATTGTATCAAAGTAGAAAATTCTATTTTAAGATTGAGTAATTTTAGTTCTGAAACCAACTCGAACTCATTATAATTAATACTTACAAATGAATGCTCGGAATTTGGGCCAAAATCTTTCAATATTCATATACTTCTGATCAAGAACCGCGGATTTTGAATGTAACAAAAAAATCTAACAAAAGGCATCAAGGAATTAGCAATTCTGGAAAGAATTTTTATATTTGAATAATGAGGAACTTCTTAAAGCGAATTAATTACGATTGAAATGCGTATAATTAAATAAGACAAGGCGTTTTTTGTAAAAATACTTTTGGCATTTTTGTGCAAAAATAACAAATATTTGGCCGACTGGAAACATTTAGAATTTGCGATGAAAGATACTTAATATTTTAATCGTATTAATGACGTCTTATTTCTATAAACTCAGGACTGTCTTCTTTTAAGTCAAATGATTAAGTCGATTATTTGTTTATTGAGCTTAAGATTGAGTCGTTTCTTAAAATACTTAAAAGACTAACCTAACAAGAGTCTAAAAGACTTGTTGATACGTTTACTGGAAATCTGTTCAAGTTGAGTACGAATCGAGTACGGTTTATTATACTACGGCTTGAACGCCGTACAAGTATATTAGAGATAAAAGATACCTAGGTACCTACATATTTTTCTCTAAAGGTATTTTACTATAGGCAGTAAAAGTTGAAAAGTAAAAAAAATGCTTGTCATGCCTTTTTGATAACACGGGACTGGGAATAATACGAACGATTACGTAAGTACGTATCAATTTTAAAGAAATAATAATTCATTCTTCGTCCGATTTTTTAACAGATTTCTTTCTATTCACCTCGCAAATCTATTGACTCTATTTTACATTGCCCTTCATTCATTACGTTAATAAGATAATATCACTAAGTGTTATTTCACTTTTTAGTCCATTCAATACGCTGACTTACGAACCCAGGAAAATTTTAAAAAGAAAAATTAAGAGCCGACTAAATTTTCCTTGACATCTTAAGCATGATCTGAAATAAGATAAAAACGTTTTCTTTAAGGAAAATACATTTATTTATTTTTTCAATTTTGGCGTGGCGTGAATTTCGACCTTCTTTAGGTTTCAAGTTTTTTTTTTAATATGTCGTTTGCTGTGATATAATTTGATATAGATATACACTGTGAAGGTATATTTAGAATATTAAACGTTTCAACATCCAGTATAAAGTTAGTATCATTTAATATAAAAGTGAAGGAAAATAACCCTAATAAAACTTCAAGCCAAATAAACATGCTTACATATATATACATACATTAAACTGCTAGTGTTTGTCTAAAGCATTTGCGCCCACGATACAAGAAATTCTAGTTTTTAGGATATAGTGTTATTCAAACTATTTCGTTAATAAGAGACATATGACGTCCTAAGGTTAGCCGCATACTCTATTACCAAAATATAGCTAATCGACTTGTTGAATTGTATTACCAAAAGCCGGGTGGCCAAGACTCCGATAATTGGGACCGTAATCGTCTGTCCGTTTAACGAAGGCGAACAGTCAAGGAATCCAGCAACGGAGATCAAATGTATCCGGAAGGGATGCACATAGTCTTTTATCCTCGCTAAGTTTTAATCTCGCTGCCAAATACAGGTAAACCTATAAAGGCTTATGCTACAGCAAGTTAATGGTTTGACAAACGTGTGTGTGTGAAATTCACACATCGCAGAAGTGAAACTTAACGATAGTAAATACTAAAGTAATTCTGAGAATAAGGATATTAGAACTTATGCTTTTTCGAAAATTAATTAGGTAATCACTGCACATAATCGGACATCTTGTTTCGCATATATTAAACTTGAGCTCTTCTACAAGCTAAGAAGTAATGTCGTTAGCGTGATTCAGAAAGGAGTACAGCGCCATCTAGTTGTAGCGCCGAAAACTAAATCACACCTAGTCTTTAAAATTTAACTTATATAACGTTTTGTAAGATCTGCTGCATTCTTATTTTGACTACTTTTACATATCAGCGCAACAATGCACATTTAATTTATTATCGTTATTGAAAAATATTTCGATATAATTTCGACATTTTAAAGAAGACAGAAAAGCACTTATTTAAGCTGAATTAAAAATGGATGCTCTGCTTTATCCAATAAAGAACTTCGCTCTCCTCATTAATAATTTCACGTTTCGAATACGAATGAGTAAACATTTCAGAGGTCATACAGATACACAGACATCTAGATGACTGAAAGTGACATGGCATGGTATCTGTACTAACCAAAAATTTTAAGATTGTAAAATATTTCTCTACATTTACTATAATAGTATTATATGTCTTTGTAGTATAATTTTGGAGACGTTTTGAATCAGTATTGGAAAATTTATAATTGCCACAAACTCCAGTAGTATCCAGGGCAGATTATAAATTTTCTAAACTATGACTAACTAACGAATCTACTGCATGATCGTTGGCTTCTCTAATATAAAAACACGTGTATGTATGTACTTAAAGTAAAGACCCTTCTAGACACTTCAATTTAATTCTGTGTATGCAGTTCTACTATAGTGTACAGTAAAGTAAATATGCAGTGTTCCGTAAATAAGCAGGAATAATAGCTATTATATATAATGTTGATATCTTATTATAAAAGACTGTATGGAAGTTTGTGTTTGTTTACGACACGACTTTTCACCTGACTGCATCAGACGGAGGGTATTATTTTGTAGCCAGGTATTATTTGCGTCCATTTCCTTTAACCTCTCTACAACCCAAACGGTGTGACAGATGTTAACATATGACCTATCATTGTAATTGTCTCAATTGTCATGACATACGCTATACAATTTTAATATATGACGCCTGTGAACAGAAAATGGGGCAGGAAAAGGCTGATTTTTACATTATTATAACAATATGGTCATATAGCATCAGCTTCAAAATGCTTGAAATTGTACGATGTTTTATTTGCCCTATTAAACAGAAAAAGTATGAACTCCGGAATCACTACCATCATATCTATGATTGTCGAAAAACCGTAGCGTTAAGTGCTGGTTCTGGTTTAAAAAAGGAAATAGCAACGTATCTTCATCAGAGTTAACAATCTTGATTGATGGGACAGAACGGCTTTACAAGCATGCAGTTCAATATCTGATAATCCAATTTCTTAACAACGCACCGTAGTAGGGGCGGAATTAACCTCGGCGTTGCCATTAGGGGCCGATACGGTAAAAGGCCCTTTCAGGAATGCCTACATTCACTACCGTTGAATACCCCAAAAGTTGTAAGTGTTTTCTTTGTGCCACCAAATGTTTATTCGGTCTCTCTTTTATAGCATTGCTTTAGATGTCTTACTGTCGGCGTTTGAGCTATACGATGTCTGCTGCTTCACGCTATAAAACGGTGTGGCGGTAACACTTCCCCTAACTTGTGAAACCTTATTGTGTGAGCCTGTTCGTTTGAAATCGCATCAAACCAAAACTACAGAATTTAATATAAAGGATCAAATATATTTAAATATCATAAATACCTTAGATATTTAGGATTTATTTCATTAAAATGAATGGGTCTTGATCTGATTTAAATAATCGCTCATTGGTCATGGTTTTGTACGTATATTCGATTTTTCAAAATATTACTCAATCTTACTTAACTCTTAATGACGACCCGTGGCGGAGCGGTCACCATACCAGTCTGACGCGCAGTGGATTCCGGGTTCGAATCCCGGCCAGACAGACGTCTGAATGAATTTGGATTTCTGTTCTCGATCTGGGTGTTTATGTATTCTCTTTGTGTGTCCATGGCACCCGCGACACAGGAGAAAATCCTAGTACGGAGAGAAAATTCTCTATGAGTGTAGAAAGCGTGTTACTTATACTCGTTTGGAAGGATATTTGTGTGTTTGTTACTCTTTTACACAAAAACTGCTGGTTGAATTTTACTGAAATTAGGCACACAGATAAGTTAATGTTAAATTTAATGATTGAGATTAACTTATAAGATACGCAAGTAAATTTAACCGAAGCGGGAGAAGCCGCGAGAATACCCTAGTATAAAAAAATGTATCTTCTTTATACATATCTTGTTAGTAATCTCCAGGTAGAACCCGTGTAGTTCACCGGAGAGGTACCACCGCCATACCTATTTCTAGCGTGAAGCAGTTTTTGCATTAGAAGGGTGTGGTTGCCGACGCACTTATATATAAGGTGACCATTTCAGTCCGCGGAGTAGCAGCGCATCTGTGATCGACAGACAAAACGTTGAAGTTGCTTACGTAATATATGTCCATGGGCAGCTGAAACCACTTACCATCAGATGGGATGCAAGCTCGTTTGCTATTTTAATCTGATAAGGAATGATATTTATGCTTCCATAGCGATGGAATTGTTATCGTTTATAGATTTTAGTGGGATAGTTACCTAAAGCGCGGGCTAAGTTTCCTTTTAGTAGTGCCACTATTAGTATTTTTATTTCCAACCTTTAGTTGTAAGTGGTCATTTGTTTTTATTTGTAAACAGACCGAGTAGTAAAGTTTTAAGACTATGCATTACTTATATAAGGAGATGAAACTTTTACACTTAATTTCATAAGTTTTGGATTTTATAAAGTTTATTAATTTTTAACTAGGCTACTTTTTAACCGACTTCTTACGGAAGAGAGGTACATAGTTCTGAAGTGGGCGCTCATATACTCGTAGGACATAGTTTCGTTGTCGTGATTTAGCGAAGTATTTTGAGTTTCGACTTCAGGACTATGTACTATGTACTGTCCATGTACTAAAACAACATATATTTGAATTATTTTTTACTTTTCTGTGGCATGGAAGTCGGTGATATTTTTTGTTAACTTTTTTTTTACACGATATGCTTCTTAATACAAAGTATTGTGATTTTAAGCCAATTCATCATCCTTTTAAGTCTGGATAAAAAAACCTATGTAGGAATATTAATATTCTTATTGTACCCAGAAAGTATAAATAACAAGAAAATACAAATAATAAAAAAGGCGAAAGGTTAAAAACAATAAAAAAGGCTTATCGCTAAACAGTGATTTCTTCCAAAGAACCTTAAGTAAGGAGTTAAAGTATATATAAAACGATAAATATGAAAATAGGTGAGGTGCAATAAGTAACTTTATAGAGTAGATGAACAGTGTGAAGTAAAGGAATAAATCAGAATACTTTATTTCAAGGGTTAATGTTACACCAAAAGAAAAATCAGTGCAAATGTGTGTTTGAACCCTGGACCTTCGATTTCAACCATTAGTCTAAGCAGTAAATATAACCAACTGTTATGATCTTAGAGTGTTTATACAACCGTAACAAATGACATGTTAAAATATATAATTTGATAGGTATATAAGCTTATAAGTAGATTATATAAGGTAATAGAAACTATAAACAGAGTGTGATCGTATACGTTTGACGACACGCGTGGCCGAGCCGTCACCGTACCAGTTTGACACGCAGTGGGTTTCGGGTTCGATTCCCGGCCTGACGGACATCTGCATGATGAATTAAGATTTCTGTTCTGGATCTGAACGTGGATTCGTCTTTGTGTGTCCATGGCACCCGCGACATAGGAGAAAATCCTAATAAGGGGCTTTGAGTGTAGAAAGCGTGTATGTAATGCAATAAGAATCTTTACTAAGTAAATTAATGAAGTTAAAAAGATTAAGTTTATAATAAATTTGTGTAAAGTCAGGCGTAGTAATAAGGTCCACACATTTCTAGTTAGAAACAATGATGGCGACAAAATGTGTTTCACCAAATTGCGAAAATAATCAAATGACAAAATAATGTCTTAACCTATTCAACCGAATACAAAATAATAAAATAAAGGTTTATAGACATACCTTAAACCTATGAACATAATCTCACGAAAATGTTTCTTGAAAATTCAAGTGAAAGGACTAAAAGCACCAGAATTTTACTTACATTTATTGAAACGTTCGACCGAAGTAGGTTCCAATGTAACAGAAAAAGATAGCAGATAGATAGCATCAGTTCTATCTATGTCGAGAACGTTTGCTTTTCCTTTGTTGATTTTTCGATATTGTGAGTTCAGAACTTAGGTTGTATATGATTCTTGAGAATATTGATCTTTAAGAAATGAAATGTCTATTTACTTATCAATAATGCTCAGTATAAAAATAATTTTTGAAAGCTTAATTCTAATCTAAGTACGCAATAGAATGTTACGAGTGATTATTAATCTAAGATATATTACCCATAAAATGAAAACACAATTTCAAATATATTATACTCTTAAATATCTGTCTGAATATCTTGGTATGCTTACATTTGCAGTTTTTGTTTTATATCTCGTAACTTAATTGAACTAAACCCAAAAACTACAATGTTAGTGTTTACTTTTTCAAGTTTTCAAAATTCTCATTGTCACCCCTTAATAATAACCTAAATTTATAGATTCTCTTATTTTTCGCATATCGTTTGAAGACAATTAGGTCATTTCATATATGAGGACGCACAACCTAAAAATGTATTTAACTTCCTTATTGGCTTTTATTGTGGAACGATTTCTTCTTGTCGCTACAGAATAGGTAAACGGCACCGCGTTTTATGTTTTCGTCACGCGTCATTGACTTGACGCCCATTTGCCTAAAGGAAACCATGCGAAATATTTCATATACATATATGGATGCGTCATAAATTATTTCCGAAGGACACGTAAGGGCAAGAGATTGGTGAAGCGTCAAACTGGAATAATTTTGCTAAGAATAGTGACGTACCCGGGTAACTCTTTGATGTGAAAGGGCTTTCAGGTCCCGGGGAATGAGGTGATATTCTGATACGTGTGGTGTATACAGAGTTTGTGGCCCGTTTCGGGGATTATGCGCGGAGATTGCCAACGTAATAAGAATAACACCGGTCCCAGAGTGTCACCTTGTGGTACGCTATTTAATGCTGTAGAAGTACGAGTATTATATTACTACCGAAATTTTGAAACAAAATTGTTTATAAGAAAATTGTTAAATTTATAAAATACCTAAACAAACAAGAGTTATTTTTTGAGTAATTTTAAGTTTTTTTTTTTAATATTATTTTGTTGAAGATAATAAATATTTAAATTAATCACAATTTCATGTATTATTTTATTTTATACAGAAGAAACGTGTTTCTGATAAAATAATACGTTTACCTTTATCAGACACAATACAAATACGACAAAGAAATTGTGTGATAATTTTCCCTCTGTAATTTCTCTTCATTTATCCTCCATTGTTTTCATAATACAACCTGCATGCGCTCACCATCTGGCCTACTCGTAGAATTCCGTATATTACGGGAAAATGGATTTGGTGAGTCCATTGTCAGCCGCAAATTCTCTGCTCCTCATAATATTTTTTATTTGAGTATGCCCTGTGCATGGATAATGGCTTTGTTCATATGGGAATGAAATACATTTGAAGACTTTACTCTTATTTCGGATTGTTTAAAGTCTATAGTTACCATTGATTTCCTACATGATAGTTAAACCCTTAGTACCAGTTTAATGTATTACCATACAGCAATCATTGTTTGCGTTTTAGACCATACATTGCAAGTTAACATTCTCGTTTGCGATCACACTTTGCAAATGTAATTTGCGATGATGCGCAAAAAAGTAAATACTTATTGTTTTGAGGAAACGCAATAAACTCATACTAAGGGCGTAGGCGTTCTGCATGATCATTTGCTTCTTTAATATAAAAGAAATCTGAAGTACAAGTAAGTTAGCTAACAGAATATGAAACCGCACTTAGAAAAAATGTTCAAATAAAATCAACCTTAAGTATAATATGTTTGACAGTAGAGAGCAGTATATGGTTTAATTCTGTCCTTTTCAATTCAATTTAACATTCGCGCAACCAAAACATCGTTAGGTCTACCACATTTTCATTATCTGTGTATGGTATTTTATATTCTATCCGTGTTTCGGCGGCATTTTCATTCTGAAATTCACTGTACGTAATCTAATTTGAATTTTAGATGTATCTGCAAATGATGTCATTACAACGTACACGGTTTCACTGAATTCATTGTTTACGGTAAGCCTGCTGGAGTTAATATCGTTTCAATTGTCTGATTTTTACGATGTTGTATTTAAAAACTAATTTTTGTTCATTATAGTAAACCTGGACTATGTCAGTCAGCCACAAGTGATGAAATGCGGTTCTTAGGGTATCTAATTAAAACAGAAAATTGAGTAACTAAACTGTATGAAGACCAATGCAAGAGCTATTCTATATGAAGTTGCTTAAAGATGTCCATGGACGGCAGTGACTACTTACAATCAGGTGGACTAGATATGAATGTTTTAATTTCGGACTGAAGGTCCGTAATACAGTACATTATACCTAAGCTATATGGTTACTTAACCGACTTTCTAAGGAAGAGAGGTTATCTATTCATAACTAATTTTTTTTTATGTGTGTTCAGGCTTTACTCTGCGATGCCGCTACCGATCGACACGGTTCAAACGGCATTGTATGTTCATATACTCGTAGAACCTAGTTTCGTCGTTGTGCTCTAGCGAAGTATGCTGAGCGCCGACTTCGGGACTATTTACTATGTACGGTCTATGTACTAAACCAACATATATTTGAATTTTGTTTTACTTTTCTGTGGCATAGAAGTCTGTGTTATTTTTAGGTATTTTTTTTAACCGATAAGAACAGTATTTAAAAATATGTTCACCAGGTGGTAGAACCAGTGTATTATAACCGGGGAGGTACCACTGCCTTACATCTATTTCTAGCGTGAAGCAGTTCTTCTTCGTTGGACGGTTGTAGTTGCTGACTCAGTTGCAGGCGATCATCTCAGCCCTCGGGAGTAGCAACGCATCTGTGGTCAACTTTACATAGATCCCCTGTCCTATATAAAGTTGCTCGCAGACGTTCATGGTAATAGCTACTTACCATCAGGCGGACTTCATACTCGTTTGCTACTTCAATCTGATAAAAAAGAACAGACTGCATGCTCGTTTACTTCTTGAATCCGATAAAAAAAAAACAATAATAATCGTCCAATGTCACTAAATTATTATCATTGATAAGTATCGTTTGACCGTACAATCAACGTTCGAGTTCAAACTTCATTCCAAATACAAAACCATACATGAACAGCTAATGCGTTATTATTCCTAATTTTCCTATGAATAATTTCCGAACCCGTTCCAATACTGAACTTCAATTTCACGCAAATAATTCCGATAAAGCATTAGTTATTTGCAAATTTAGCTCATTATCGTGAATGCTCTATCATGAACAACTTAAACAACTTCTATTGAAATAAAATTAAATACGTATTTGTAATATTAAAATGTTTGCCATTTATCAAGCGTTTCCGGTTTGACACGTTGTATGCAATTGAATAAATACTAAAGACGTCATAAAATTGAGTAATTTTAAAATTGATTAGCAAATAAATTTTAATGCATGGAAAAAATGTAAAATAAATATTGCGCGTGTCTGAATATCTATACTAATATTATAAAGCTGAATAGTTTATTTATTGAACGCGCTTATCTCAGGAACTACTGGTTTGAGTTAAAAAAATATTATTGTGTTGAATTGATAAAGGCTATAATATTACGGTATATTTTTTTTTTTTTTTTTTCTTATTCATTAGCGGGTAAATCCAAGAAGTGTAGCTAGTAGCATATATTAGCAAAAAAATAGCAGACAAAGATTTCAGGTGACTATGGGTAGCGACCACTTACTATCAACTGATAGAATGTTCGTGATACTTCCATATTACAAATTAGTAAAATAATTAAAACATTAAAACAAAAACCCGACCGCTTAAAATGAAACCTTTTGTTCATAATATTATGTAAATATATTTAATTTAACGATTATATGAGTACCAATTTGTCGAAATAGTCAAGTAGAAGTATTATAATATATGTATATTTAGATTGGTCTATTTACTAGCTTTCATTTGGTACTTATTTCATTTGATACACTATTACGAATAGTGAAAAAAGCCTTTCCGACTATTTAAAGGTGCCTTCTTTAAAAATTGTATGGCCTATGTCGCTCGTCAAGCTGAGACGATTCAAATGATAAATCATATGTCACAATACGTCAAGCCGTTTGGGCTGTGGCGTGTGCCAAAGAAATTTACATACATACAAACAAACATACATACATATATACATACATACGCTCGAAAAATATTACCCTCGTTCTGACGCAGTCGGGTAAATAATAATAGATAATAATAACCATAACGGTTTAAATCTTATCTTGACCTTTTCTTGGGGCAAAATAAATAAATCAGTTACCCCTTAGTTACAAACGTATATAAGGGTTGCGTCCAAACCAAGTAATTTACATTCAAAACAAGCGGGCACGTGCAAAAGCGGATAAAAATTCGCTTTTACGGACCGCTATAAATCACTTCAAGATGGATGCTTCGAACGGCGTGGAAGCATCCAGAGAATCGTTAGCAATTTGTTTAATTAATGCTCAAAGGCGGCTAATAAATTACGGTACATAACTGGAGCGATTCAGAATTGCAAAAATAGTCACTTGCTTCAAAATATCGTGGTAAGGAATTAAACTGCTTTGATTTTTGTTTCATGAAATCTTGCTTTGAACATTTGCTTTCGTCTCTCGTTTAGCCGCACTTACGACCTTTTTCCCTTTCTGAAAAAAACTGGCCTAATGACACCGTTTAAAATCAGTTTAGTCCTGTGGGAGATCTTTAAAAACTTTTTTCTTGATCTTTTAAAATCTGTCACTAGATTCATTTTTTGACAGTTCGTACATTTATTTATTTATTAAAACGTTACAAAATAGGTAAATGGTAAGTGCTAGGATAATTAAAGGCAACGACAGCATGAAAATAAGACATCACATTACAT
>DWLI01003176.1:0-12123 GCA_018249915.1 Cecropterus dorantes dorantes
ACTTGTTTTTGGAAGTAAGTTTTAGTTATATCTGATATTTGTACAATATATGCATAAGTAGAGACGACTGCAAATGTAGAATGAATGTCGATTACACATTCGTCCATTTACATGGAATGGTACAGTGTAGAGATGAAACAGAGAGACAAAATTTGTTTTTGGGTTTCTTTTTCATAATGTTCGCAATCTGTCGCATTTTTTGTAAAAAGGGGCTTTATTTAAGAACTTATATTGTGTAATTGAAACAAAAGAACATATATTATAATTGTAACAATGCCTTTTAGCTTGCCTTTTTTTCTTATGAATCTAAATAAAACTGGATATGAATATAAAATAAAATTGAATTGAGCTGAAGTATTTAGGTAGCGCATTAGGAGTTACGATACAGGACTGTTCACCTCAAACTGATCTAATGTATTGTTACTTTATATTGCCTAATATAATAATTTTCATTAAAAATCATATAACTTTAATCAAGTTAGAGTAATATAAGTTTAGTAAGACATGTAAAAAATACAATTTAGTGTCAACAATTTCGAAATTACGTAAGCAATAAATCTACCGAGTATCATAGATGCCGTGTGTTATATTTAATAGTACCGTTAATATTTTCTTTGGCAAATATTCAATTCTTAGTACACAAATTTTTAAAAAAGGTCAAGAAGTAGGTCAGTAAATGCTCTGTGTCCTGAAATAACAGAATGTTTTGAGGGCACAACAATGTATGTCGCGTCGGCGCCGCTATGTCTGTTCGCGGCCTGGCGCCAGACACTTGTCTGAATCAAGCCGTAAACTACTATTTTTATCTGAAGAATAGCACAGTCATACTAAATATGAGGAAATCATATTAAACAAATATTTTTATGGACCATGTAAAGCAGCTGTCCCTGGAATTCAGGTCGATATGATATCGACCTGAAATCCGGTTACGACCTCTGGCCAAACAAAAATCTAAATTTATCTTTTTTTTAATTGCGGATTCCCTTACGATGTTTTCACTAACCAAACGATAATTGATTTCTAATATGCACAAAAATGAAAATTCAGGGATGCCCAAAATTCGAACTTCGAACCCGCTTTTTGAGAGACGACCTCTTACTACTTAGTACAGCTGGTGTATTTCTATCATAGTCAATTAAAACACAGTCCACTAAGTACTCAAAGCAATAGTCCTCTTAAATAAGAAACCACAGTATTTCCGTCAAAGTTTTAATTAATAAAGACACAGGAAGTATTTCAAAAAATGTAGATTATTACGAGCAGTGTCTAATTTCAGTGTGCCCTTTGAAGTAGGATTAATACCAGCAGTGGACCGCCCCCATCGGCCGCACCGCAAATTAAATCCTGTCCTTTCAGAAGATTCTCATTACCGTTTGACAATTTAGTGCTCCTGCTTTAATGACGATAGGATACATAACTGTCTATAAATATCTGTTACCTACCCATGCATGTAATTAAAATTAAAGGTCCCCGTGTCTGTCCGTTATATATATTTGAAAAAGTGTTTAGTAGACAGAGAATTAGTAACATTACAAATTTCTACAATTTTTATAACTTTTGTTTGCATGTTTTTCTAGTTTAAATAGCATTAAACCAGAACATTGTATATTGTTAAAATTCATTAACGCTATCAAAAGTTTTTACGATTTCACATTATGATTTAAATTTTCGATATATATTTTTTAACGTTTTTTCTCATAAAATAACTTATCCCTGTTAATAAATTACCGTCTATTAGTTTAGGTCCAAGGTCCGAAGTTTAGTACGGTATAAAATTATAAATAACATGTCCTGTTATTTAAAATTTTATACCGTACTAATGTAGAATTAGCAATATGAGCGCGTCAAATATTTGCAATTTCATCTATGTTGATCTTTTTTTCACAGCATTTAACATTGCATATGTTACTTGATACTTGGGGAACCAGTCTTAAAAGTGGTATCAATGCTTTGTAATATGTTATTAGGTAAGTATGTTCTGCGTAACCGTACCATCTAGGTAAACTTATAGTTTAATTACACACGCTGTAAACATACGCAATTTTCATCCACCGCTCTCATTTTTGATAAACGACTTCTGTATTGAATCCTCAGGCATTTTAATTATAACAGCAGGTATAAACTTTTTAACAAAATATAACGCACTATTTTATAAGACGCGACTTTTTGTATCGTCTTATATTAAACGTGTTCGTTTAATATCACAGAGCAGAACTCCAAAACATTTCCTAAAAGCATAAGCAACCAAAACCAACAACATGCAGCAACCTTTCGTCCCAAACAGTATTTGAAAATATCGAAAGCAATAACAGAAATATTCGCGAATCTGTTTGTTTGGAGATTTAGTGGCTCCGCCATGCGTCCCCCTGGCGCCCGGCGCGGCGTCGCGCCGTCCCGCCGACCAGACTCCGTGGCGGCTGGAGATCGATCCTATCACTCAATTGGCAACAAACAATAAACCGTGGCAATAAACATTCAATGTCAGCTAACATTAGCCGGTAACTTCTTATCATATTTGATGGCTCATATAATTTTAGGGCTGACGTTGAATTAAAGGCAACGTAGATCAGACATCTAGACGGCTCAAGGACTACGTCACAATTACTCATTAATGAAGCAAACCGTGAATAATTTACTATCAATATCAGCTGACGAGACGAAGACTAAGAATGATAAGGATATAGCGGAGCCGATAAATTCTTGCCATTTCTGGTGATTTATATAATTTGAGGACTTACGGTGGCGATGGCTAGTTTTATGATATACCAGAGTCTAAGAAAGTCGAGAAATTACGTCACGTCGATTTAATCATTCAAAAAAAACATGAACATTAAATGTTTAATGGTACCAAACATGACGAACTGATAACTCTTAACAAATTTGATGGTTTATATATATTATTTTTATGGTTAAGTAAACTTTCTTACGCCTAAAGCGAAATCTCCCATCAGGAACGGCTTATGACCAGTAGTGGACGTTATAAAACTGAGAGATGGATAAGAATCGTCTTACTTTGGGTCAATTTATATTGACTGTATTCAAAGAAAGTAATAAATAATTTCCTCTTATTTGTCATTACACTTTAAGTGCCAATCAATATATAAAATTAATAGCTCATAATACCAGTGAATTACGCCCTAACTCTATCAGCTGGGACTTGAAAATTTTAGTGATCAATAACAATAATATCCCACTTCATAAACCATGTAATCACCCTATTCATTCCCACCCAAACATGTTAGTATTAAGTGATAATTACCCGAGTTCTCCATTGCACAGCTCATTAATAGTGGCGATTATATTCAAACGCTTTATTTCGGTCTAATTAGTGATCCCTTTTCAACAACCACAAAGCAGGGCTTTCGCTCATTAAATTTTCACCCAAAAGCCCTGAGGTGTGTTCCATTGAAATATAATATCAACTGTCAATTTGCCTGACGTGGATACAAATAAGATGACCGAATCAAAGGTATTTTGCAGTCCTATTACTAAATAGGTAATTTAATATTTGATAATGAACAACAATATGAACAAAGCTAACGATTTAAAGCGTTTTTAAGTGCTCTAAATTCTAGGGACAGATGCATGTAGAATTCGTAAAGTGTAATTACTACTGTAAAACATTTTCTCTATGAAACGAGTCCTATACGATACACCATATTTAAATTGGTTCGTCATGTTTGAAGAATACAGCAAGAATCCCATGTGCCGAAGCCAAAGAGATTAAACATATCTGCTACTGCTAACCTATAGTTGAATGTATTCAGCCGTAGCATTAAGAAACAAGTAGAAGTTAAGGATAACAGGTAAGTACAAGAATTTGGTACACTGCACCAGTAAGTTAAGTGGTCACATGAAAACAGCTAAACTTCAGCAAAACCCAGCCAATCACATAATTATGTTCGGTATAGGGCGGATCGCGTCATTTAAATAAATATAATAAAAAAAAATGTCTCTAAATTCACCTTACTGCACAAAAACACTGTAATTCTATAAACAGACATATAGTGCAGAGAGGATGCAATACATCGAACTCTAAATTATGACAAATTGAGTTTTATCGGAGTTTAAAAGAACAAACATAAATACGCGACGTCCCTTAAATAACCGCGGGTCTCGAGAACGCGGGCCTTATGTTATTTCAACAAAGTACATTGTGCCTACCTATTGTTGCATTATATTTTTTACTAATGTAAACAAATCGCTGTCCATATTGGGACCTAGAAACTAATCGATATGCGATATATATTTATATACTCGTATTCTGTCGCCAGTCGCCATCCCAACTTTGCACTGTAACATCGTCGCAACAATTGTATATTGTAAACGATAATATTAAAATATATATCTACACTTAATTGCCTTTTATTTCATCCGCCATACGAATAAGAGGCAAAACTTATTTCGTATTAGATCCCTATTATTCTCGCTGTGCAATTGTCTACCTTCTATATATGTATTTAGTGCAACACCAGGTTGAAACAACCATGTCACCAATGTACTTGATACTATTGATACTTCGCTATGTCTGCATTCATTCATGCATGTAACTTCATTAGTGATGTCTTCCAAAAATGCTTCTACTACCATTAATCGCGGAATATTAGGGATAGTTTGTGTCTGATATGTATGAACGGACGGTATCAGTGGGGTTGCTAAACTAATAACCGTCGCTTTCTAACACCGTGACGTGACCGGAAGTGACCCACTCAGTGTAAGAGGTGCAAATTGAGGAAATATTATTTACGCTTACATCGTTACCAAGGCATCTCGTGTGTACATCCAGCTATATATAATATGTCAGTATTATATTGTATATAGCTGGACGTACACACGAGATATGTCGTGTATGTCAGTATTAATACAAAAATTTAAAAAAATCTATTAAACGAAGACAATTATTTTTCATGTGACTTTCTCGTTTTCTTTTGCAAATGTAATGTTTATATTTTTTTCGAAATTTTAACATAAATATTCTCATCGCTTGATATAAATTCGCTTGTCTTTTTACAAAAAGTACAGTATACTAATTGCATATATATAGCTGTTTGTCAAAGTTTTGTAATACTATGTACTCGTATACTCTCTTAAATTTAAATTCCTCACAATGGTATTGACCGATTACTTCTGAGTTACGTCTATTACAAAAGTCATTCTGACAAAACATTATAAAACAACAAGGTTTTTCAATGAAATTTAAATACGGGATGACACTTCTATTGTTCTATTTCGGAATAAATTTTGTTGAGAGCAAAATAAAACAAAGTGGCAGTGAGCAATTAATTTAGGGGGCTGTTGTGCAGCCGTCCTCCGGCCATGGACCAATCCAGTAATTGTCGCCGGCAATATTCAAATGGCGGAAACAATTAGTGTGAGTGCTCTATACGTATTAAGCACTCTACCCAAGTATAGATAGGCAACAAAATATGATAGATTTTTCATACGCCCTTGTTCTTCACACATAGCGATGAATCTATCTCACTTTGTTTATGAGTAAAACTTTGTAATGTATGCATTTGTGTTTTTTGTGTTTTAATTAAGAAAAATAGTTAATAAAATCCAAACATAAATACGTTTCTACATTTCGATAGGTTAAAGAGTCACATTTTGAAACAGTTGTAATAATTCAATACAATTTCTTATACTATTGGTAACAAAATATGATGACCCAGATACAATTTTACGAATTAGATAAGTTACCTAAATTCTAAATTTATAGTAATATTTTATTTTAAAATCTTCATAATTCACGGTTGTAACTTCCACTATACTAGGCGCAACTAAAAATTACATAAACATGAATGAATGCTACAATAAAATGAACGACTCATATCTTAAATACAATCCGAAATTTTATATACTCGTTAAAGCGAAACGAATAACAAATATAACATAAGCTGGATATAAAGAGTAATAATTGACGGGATCCACCCCTTGGCAGTACATTTCAAATCTCTTTTGTGTACTACGATAACGCTACAAAGCCCGCTAATGTCTTTTAAGGACTTAGTGATTTAAACGGACTAAATAATGAACCAGCTACCCTTTCTCTACGCTCGCAATTTATGAGCTTAAATCCTTAGAGCGCATCGGAGATTAATTTGCATGTAGTCATATAAACTTCACAACTGAACGTAATATTTGTTAATTGAATGGCCAATGTTCGACTTCAATTAAAGAAAGTTAAAAGGATGCTAGAAGTTTGGATAATTATTTTATTTTTATTTTCCATTCTCTTTATTTATTTCTTTCCATTTTATCATCAAGTTAAGCCCTTAAAAACACAATAAAAGGACTAAACTATGTTTAGTATGATCAATGTTTCTTTTTTAAAGCACAAAAAGTACTATTCCTACTAGATTCTTATTTCTCTTAGTAATCATTATGGTAACTGCGGTTTGGTAGCGTAATAAGAAAAATATGAAAACTCGCATGCTTGTCGTCACCATTAACTAAAAGATGGTTTTCATTACGTTTATTACTTTAACAACAATAAAAATCAGAGACAACTTCCACTTCCAAAGATTTGAAGCCAGGGCTTACATGGAGAGAGGCCCGAATTTCATGACAATAATAACTGCTTTTCAGCAGTTGAAGTTATAATAGTAATGTTCCCAATATATTCATAACCCAAATAGATGAAAAAATTATATAGAAAAAACAGTTGCATCATAATATTAAACGTCCGTCGGCTCGCTGTTTCATCGCAGATTCATAAAGCTTAATAATATCTCGAAGAATGCACGTAGTCGATCGAGAACAGATTATAGCTGTATCGAAAGATGATAATGTACCTAATATACTCGTATCGACATTGCTCGTTTAACTCAAAAATTCAACTCTGGAATCATCACAAAACCACTTTTGTGTTCACGTTCCAGTTATATGCTAAAAGATAGAATCCAAGTTCTGCGGACTATATTCATGAAATCGCTCACTATATTATTGATTTTTTCTCACTTACTTTACATTTATTAAAAATAATAATCAGGAATAAGATATTGTTGTATTATATCAAAGTACTGGCACCCAATTACGCCATTTTACGTTTATTAAAAACAAATCCGTACGTCGAAGTGACATGCATATTTATTATTGGATCTACCGATAGGCTAACTGCATGCTATTTTATAATGAGCCCCAATAAGAATAAATTTTATCTTGTCGAACCATATTTGTCTAATAATTAAATTGATATCCTTAAAATCATTATAAACTTCAAAACGGTAGCGCAGGTATTACTGGTTAAATATTTAGACTAACGATACGTATGGTAAGGACATTGACGTAATTTTCATACAGAAACTTGTCGCTCCACCCTGACATCACTTCGGATTGATTTATCGTTTACATGTACAGAACAACTCATTATAATTCGTAATTGGTCATGATACTTCATCCTCCGATCAATCACTATGTAAATAAATCTATTTGTATGATATTAACTGTACAGATGTCAACGAAACTATTATTACAAGAATTTTCGACATAATAAGATAAAATGGCCGGTTGCCTCGAAACGAATGTAGCGTAAATCCGCATAATACTTATAGGACACAATCAGTGATGCGTTTACACAGAAAGAGATTGATTATAGCCGCGTTGGAAGATGACAGTGTACAAATAATAATGTATTCATTGATTCATTCTGTCTGAAACCTGATGAAATATTGCTAGGTCTATAATATTAGTCTACATAATTTACCGACGAGATATACGAATAAAATATTAATTCAATTATAGTTATACAGCAATAAACCGGACATAAGGAGGAAAATTCATCTACGATTTATTACCAATTAGGGAATGAGTTGTTTTAAAAAAATATAAAATATATTTTAAACTTCAATCAGTACGAAATGTTATCACTTGATTTCATCCCACTGTAGGGATGAAATGACAATTTACGCTCTGTGCTATGTAATACCGAAGTATCAAACAAGCATGCAGTTCACCTGATAGTAAATGGCAACTGCTGCCTAACGGCATCTGTTATCAATCTCAGATAAAATCAGACTTACTTCAGGTTGGGCGCAGATGCGTGGTACCCATCGCTAAAATAGGTCTGACGGTGGTACTTCCGAAGTCAAACCACAAAGTTTTTTTACCAGATTTAAGTAAATAAGTGGTGCCACCCATTGTCATTTGTAAACAACTTCATACAGAACAGAAGTTCTATCTGAAGTCGATCACAGATGCGTTGCTATTCCCGAGGATTGAGTTGGTCGGCTTATATATAAGTAAGCCGGCAACCACACCCTTGCAACGATACGCAAGAAATGCTTCACGCTAGAAATAGGTGGTAGGGTACCTCCCCGGTTGAACTTCACTAGTTCTACCACCTGTGAACTACCACCTATATGAGTACTACCAGCGTTACTTAAAAAAAAAATGTAATCCGTTTACAATCCGTACCTATCCATATCTATACACTCAGTACGTTACAATTACACCATTTCATTTTTAACGATTGTCCATTATTTTTTCTCTACGCTCAACTAAAATTTTCTAAAAGGAAAACAAGAGATGAAAATGTGCGTGGTAGACGATTGGGCGGTCCGCGTGACGTCACAAATCCGGATGATTGTCTATTTGTTATCTGCGCTGCGCACTCGCCTCGCCAGGGTTGCGATCCGCCGCTAAATAATCGCATTATTTATAGCATTCGCTCCATTTAATAGCTCTGATTGTACGCAGTAATAGCGTTATGTAATATAACCGTTATTTTATTAAGGTATGCTTTATAGTGAGTAAAGTTTTAAGGACAGATAAGTTGAAGAACGAAAATATCCAAGTGTTAATGCCTGACCTTATAGCAATATGAAAAATTATCGTAGTTGAGTTTTTTTAACTACTATACAAATTAAGTAAACGTCCATGCAGGATTTTACAAAGAGCAAATGGTAAGCACGAGTACATCGTTCCCAAATATTTTGTTTTTGTTAAGTAAACCGTTATAATAAACAAATTAAACTAAATTTAATTAAAATAATATTTAATCGTCATCCTTTGTCACATTTTTCAATAAACATAATTTAATGATTTATTGATTTTTATGAACTATATGATTAAAAGTTAAAGAAATTTAAAAGAACATTTAGTTATCGTGTTACAAACATTCAAAAAAAGATCTTCACATCTAAGAAACAATGTGGACAGATTTTTTATTATACTAAGTACTTCTGATATAGTAGCAGTCGCCACCCCTGCACTACAAAGTATCCGTCGTACTAGTTGGTGATTTCTGCGCCCTTATTTTATTTTTATTGCAACGCGTATAATCCGCTTGTCAATATTATCGACATCGACTTGCAGCTTCCAGACAAATTGCTTCGTTTCTCTTAACGTCACGAAAAACTTTCTTTCACTTTGATTTATTTTATCTTTAAGATAATATTCCTGCTTTTTTGTATACTACAATGGGGTCATTGAGATTTTTTTTCATAATATAGAAGTAGCAAACGAGCATGCAGTCCATCGTATAATAAGTGGCCACTGCCGCCCATGGACATTTATCAACCCCAGATAAAATCAGTCTAACCCGAGGTTAGCCACAGATGCATCGTTACCCCTGAAGACTAAGTTGGAACTCCTATGATAAGTATATCTCCCTTACCACACCCTTCACACCAGAATACAACAGTGCATGCTGCTCTTATTAGGCAGAAATAAGTGTGGCGCCACTATTGTTCTACCAAGTAAAGTAGGTAAATTGTATAGATGTTTCAGGAAATAGACAATAATTTCGATCAAATTTACAATACCGCAAATTCTCTGGAACATGGAGATTTAAAGATTCTAATTTTTTAAACATATAATTCGATGTTAACTCAAAAATAGCTTAAATACGCCACATTATTACGCAAGTAGACGATGAGTTGATTTTGTATTTTTTGTACTTATACTTATCATGTATTATGTATACAAATAAAAGCAAACCTAATTTAGACTTTTAATGAAATATCTGTGAAACCCAACTAAATGCTAATTAATTAGTTCTTTTCGTTCCTTTTACAAATCAACATAATAGAGGCATTAATTAGCGATGTCATGAATACACACAAAGGCGCCCAGAACGAAAATCAACATTTTAATAAGTACATTATTTAGATGCCTGACCGGGGAGCGAAGTCGGACTGGTTGAGCATTTTTATCTGCCATATTTACGTGTCAAAATTTTATTTTAAGGTGATAAATAAACAATGGGCTATTAATGAAAAGCTTAAAATTGTTTTTGCAACTGGACACTATGTATGATCTACATTTTTCTACGCAGATAATATTACTAATATCATAAATATAAAAGTTTGTGACCATGTATGTATGTTTATTACTTTTACTTAAAACTAGTTTTTTTCATGAAAAAAAAACTAGTCAGATTTCGCTGAAATGACATACAGATAGTTTACAACCTGGATTAACAAATGGGATATTCATTACCGTGGTATACGAGACCTAAGCGAGTGAAGCCGCGGGATAAGGTAGTCTATAATAAAATAATGTAAAAAAAATAGTGACTTACTTGAACAGAAGGGGTTTGTTAGCGAACAGGCCTGAGGCCTTCTCTTTCGCGGCTTGGAGCCCCTGCATTGCGGACGCCCGATGTCCCACATGTAACTGCACTCACACTTTGCTAACACCTATGAAAAGAAATAAATTTATATTAGAATGAAAAAATATTATAAGGTAGGAGAATCAATAATCAGTTAGGTCGGTAGTGCCATCTCCAGATCTATTTTGAATGTAAAACAGTTCTTGCATTTCAGTAGAAGGATGTGAACGCTGGATGCAACTTACAATGCATCTGTGACGGCTTTAAATGGACTAAGTGACTTATGCTATAAAATCAATTTGGCAGCATTATGTTTATACTACCAAATGGACTACGTTTGTTCACTTTAATCTTATAAAAAACTTACAAATACTCGACAATTTTCGATCGTTGACAGCTGATTAGATTGTAGTACTGTTACAAATAATCTGATTAATTGTAACTAAAGTCAAATACTATTTTTTTATAACTAATATAATAATTCTCCTTAAAATTGGCGTAGTCTTAAATAAACAATCAATGCCTATAAAACCTCTGTGTCTCAGAGGGTTAATGGAAGAGGTACAAATGAATGAAATATCCAGTCCTTAGTGGGTGCTTACGTCATGGGAGGTATACATAATCCAAATTTGTTTTTCTAGCTTCAGTAGTTTTTACTATCGGCAATGATGAATCTGTCGTTGAGTCAGTCAGGACAACTTTTTATAAATATAGAAGATATATAGTTATGGAACTAAATAGGGGTTGAGGTAATCGTCAATCGAAGGAAAATATAACTCACGGTCAGTAAATCAAGTCATAGTAGGTTGTGATAGAAACAGTCTATAAACTGGGCAGTTGGTATAACTGCTCAGCTCTCTCGTTAGTCATTAGTTTAAACTACCGCCCACCATGCTGTCAAGAACGAGTTTGTAGACATCAAATCATTTTGAGAACAAATAAAGAAAACACTGACACTGACGATCTGTCACCAGTAGATCCGGGGTTTGATCTCCGTGACAAATATCTAAATGGTAAATTTAGATTTTTGTTTTGGATCTGGATGTTGGTCTTTATGTATGAGCGTAGCACGAGGGTTATTATCTTTATTATCCTCATTTGTAGATCTCAACGTATTGTTTTACTTACAAAAAGTGTTAATTATTTCTTATATACACATAACTTTTAGTCGCGTCATGCGCGGAAGGCTAATTGTTGTTAATATTTGTATTAAAATATACAATTAATTTATTAAATATTAAAATAATTATTGAAATATTTAATATACCAAGTAGTAACAGTGTCATTCGGTCGGGGAGGTACAACCGTTACACCTATTTCTAGTGTGAAGTGGTTCTTGCGTTTTGGCGGAAAGGTGTGGTTGCCGGCTCACTGGTATAAAGGCGACCATCTTAGTCCTGGTGAGTAGCAACGCGTCTATGATCGACGTCAGATTAGAACCCTGCTGCTATGAAGTTGCTTACAGAAGTCCAGGGGCGGCAGTAGCCACAGTAACCACTCACCATCCGGTGAACTGCATGTTCGTTAGCTACTTCAATCTGTTAAAAAATGATTTCTGGTCTATATAATTG
>DWLI01003177.1:0-12120 GCA_018249915.1 Cecropterus dorantes dorantes
CAAAATTAAAATAAGATACTGTTATAATTTATCCATTATACTTCGTCTAACGATAAAATGAAATAAGTTTTTGTTTTAATTATCTTTAGAAGCACTCAGCAGCAACAATGCAAAGTCCTGATAAAAAAAATTATGCGTGTATGCATGAAGGCTGTAATTCTGCGTTTGACAGACCCTATAGGTTACGACGGCACCTACTAACACATAGTGGAATCGTAAGTAGCCTTAGTAATTTGAAGAATCGCCTTCACTTTTATATACACTTATTGTTATCTAAGACTAGTAATTGGGTGTGGAGAAAAAAATATATGAAGCAGTTCAACTTAGTCCTCTATGGTAGTGTTTGTGGGCCATCATGAGGCCATCATGAGGCCATCATGAGGTCTCTACCACTCCACCAATTGCAAGTTACTATCAGGTGGATTGTGTGGTTATTTATTAATTCTTTGATAAAAATAAATCATCAACTTTACACAGCCAAGTGCTGATTGGGGGACTTTATATACCTTTAAGAACTTATTCTAACATAAATCTTAGTAAGTGGTTAATCGATTTTTAACATATACATCACTTCTGAAAATTATTGTTGCATATCTGGTGTTACAAGCCTGATACTGATCTAGAAATTATATACGAATTTTTAATTAGTTTTTCATACTCATAAAAACATAAATGATTTAATAGTGCTAATTTTTATTTATTTCACTATTTTAGAAACCATTTACATGTACTGAGGAAAATTGTTTAAAATCATACACATCTAAGAGCCACTTGGATCGTCATATAAGTACTGTACACAGGATGGAAACAAGCAATGTAATTCACAGGTATATTATTGAAACATCTCATTTAACATGAGTAAAAATTGATTGCCAAATATAAAACGTCCTGATCATTTAAAATTTAACCTTTCATCTTTATAATCCTTCCTTTGAAAAAACTTTCTAACGAAAGTATAATAGAATTTGGCAAAGTAATACATAGAAAAATTGTTGTGATATATGACTTAAATTATTTGAAGTTAAAAGCAACATTATTGTTAGGCTTAATTATTTTATTTTGGTGCATACTCACAGCACATGGTAAGTGCTGTGCAGTACATAAAAAAAAAAACAAAAAAAAAAAAATATGTATAAAAAAAATATACGTGACGAATAGATAACCTCTCTTCCGAAGGAAGTCGGTTAATAAAAAAACTGGCTAAGTGCAAGTTACTTGCGCATGAAGTGTTCTGTACCATTATCTATAAGATTAATTATAATTATTTACTTTTATTGTGAACATATAATAATATTCTGTGAATATTTCAAGTGTCTACCTGTTGCTAAAAAAGAAAAAACATGTTTGCTGTATGGGAGCCTGTCTTCAATATTTATTTTATTCTATTTTTAGTATTTGTTGTTATTGCCTTAATGGAAATACATTTACTGAGAAGATTTCAACTGTCTAGACTCTAGCTATCACAGTTCATGAAAATGATATACAACCTGGTGACAGACAGGCAGACCGCAGAATCTTAGTAGTAGAGTTCTGTTTTTACCCTTTGGTCATGGAACCCTAAAAATAATTCATACCATATTGATTTAACTATTTCAGTTGCCCAGAATGTTTCAAGACATATTCAAACCGTCAAAATTTGAAAAGACACATCAAAAGAGGACACTTAGATGCTTCATATGTATGTGAAGTTTGCAAAGGGAAATTTAGAAAGAAAAATGAATTAGCTGCTCATATGTACCAACATAATGGTATAAAGGCATTCAAGTAAGTTTATTATATTATAACACTAGCAAGTGATGGAGGAGTATCTGTTGCCCCTGGTATATCTTTAGTTAGACCCAGATGACCTTTATATAGGACATATAAAGTCAGCTCTAGATACATACTCCTCAAAGATTTAGTTGAATGGTCCCTTGAATCTGACTATTACCAAACCAATAAAATGTGGGACCTACCAACATTAAATGTTTCACCATGTTTATATATAAACAAGCTGAGCCCCGCGGTTCTACCTGCGTTTCGTTTAAAATGCTACTTGATATACAAGTAGACAAAATTTTAGACCTCATACAATTTTAACATAGCAGCACTGATATAAACCGCAGTGCTTTGTGTGCGAGTAAAGCGCGCGGTTTCTTAGATTTTAAACTTTTGTGCGGAACCCTAATTACATTTTCTAAAATAGAAGTAGCCTAAACTAGGCCTTACATTATCAGCTATCCAACAGTGAAAGTTCCGTCTAAATCGCTCCATCGGATTCAGAGATTACCCAGAACAAAAAAACAGACAGACAGACAATAATTTTAGTAATAGTATTGTATTTACTTCCATATGCATTTAGTAAAAAGCTGCTATATTGATATTGCAAACAGACACTTTAATTTTATTTATATGTATAGATTGAATATATTACATGCATCTTCATTGAATGTTTAATAAGAAGGTGACTGTATATACCAAAACATATCTAACATGTTAATAGACCTTATTACATGTCTTTTTATAAACTAAAGTTGAATGATGCGCCATTTTAAAAGCTTTAAAACATCCTCCAGGGCTTTGATTAGTTTTATTTTATGGTATGATTGCTCTATCTCTCGTATGTTACATGATCTATTATGATGATGATCTTTTATGACTATATACTTGTATGTTACATAACATAAGTTTCTTGCAGGTGTGATTTATGTCCAAAACAGTTCATTACTCTATATGCAAAGAGGAAGCATATGAGGAACCATAAAACCTACACTTGTGATGAATGCTCACTTACATTTAATCTTTGGTCTCAATATGTAAAACATAAAAGAATAGAGCATACCCCCAAAGGTTTGTTTCTAATATTTTATTACTTGTTAGTATTTTGCATTTTTTTTATATTTGGGTTAAATATAAAAAAAATGCAAAATACTATACATCCTATTTCAGAAAATATGTAAAGTATTTTAACCATTTGAATGAGAACAAAAGATAATAAATAAATGACACAAATGTTTAGATCCCAAAATTGTTTAAATTATTATCAGTAAAAATTATTTGTTTTAGAATATATTTGTAATGATTGTGGGAAAAACTTCAAGAAGAAAACTCATATAATACGCCATGTCAAAATACATTCACAAGTTTTAGTGAGGTCATTTTTATGTCCTTTTGAAAACTGTGAAAGGTAAGAGAAGGCTGTTGTATAGTTATTAGAAGGAATGCTTGGCAGAAATCTATTTCAAATTTATATGAATATAAATGAACAGATTGTTTTAAATTAATTTTAATTATGTTTCATTTCAGGCGTTATTCAAGAAACAGCAATTTAACGCAACACATTTTAATGAAGCATGAGAGAATAACCTATAATTGTGTATTTTGTTTTGCAAGACTTTGCTCCAAGGTACTTTTAATACAAATTTGATAACTTAAGTGATACAAGCAGGTTTAAAGGGTATTGCCGACATGTGTATGGCTCTCTGCCTAGGTTCACAAAATGCATGTACATTTATGAATTTTAATTATTTGAGTAAGGGTATTCTAATTATTTAAAAAATTCACGGTCAAAGGAACTTGAGGCTTTTTGTATGTCTGAAAATTATGTTTTCTGCAACATTGTTACATTTAGTTTTTGCTCACAAATAACATAAAGAAACTTGGAAAATATAATAACTTTCATAATATGCTATTACTATATAATTTCTGTGTATACAATTTTTTGATTAATTATCACAATTCAATTTAATAATCATTATATTTCAATATAATTGAATGTAAATATTAATTTAATTTTATAACATGATTGTTTGTATAGACACCAAAGGATTATCGAGTATCATATGACATGTACACACTACACTGACAACTATACACACACAAGCCACAAAATGGCTGTCCATTATATATTTTACACATTTTTTTTCCACATGCCCCATCACTTTACAAAATAACTTAAAGAGTTCAAGCTGAGATTAAATTATGTCCATAAACACCCCAATAACGCTGCTATATACTAGATTTTATGTAACTTTCTCGTAATTTCAGGCCACTCTACGAAATCATGTTATGAAGATACATTTTGGGCTAGGAGTACCACGTAAGCCACCTAAGACTATAGAAACAGGTCGTAATATCAGGCGGGATAAAAATTCGTTTAAATGTTTATCTGCATTAAAACTAGCGGGACTTAAAAGCAAACCCCAAATTGATGATACTGAGGACCATGTCATTCCCAAAGAAATCATGCTTACAAGCGCAGAACCGAAAGCCATTCCGGAAATCGAAGACACTAATGACCTTGTTAGTCTCGAAGAAAACTTGCTTACAAGCGCGGAATCGAAAGCCGAATCAGAAGTAAAAGATATGAATGACCATGTCATTCCCAAGGATACCGTGCTTACAAGCGCGGAACTAAAAAACAAACCTGAAATTGCAGAAGCTAAAAACCTTGTCATTCCCAAGGAAATCATGTTTACAAGTGCGGAATTGAATGCGAAACGCGGAATTGAACATACTAAAAACCTTGGCATTTCCAAGGACATCTTGATTAAAAACTCGAAATTGAAAACTAAACCCGGTACTGGAGAAACTAAAAACCTTGTCGTTTCCCAGGACATCTTGCGTACAAGTGCCGAATTAAAAGCCTAATCCGAAATTGCGAATACTTAATACCTTGTCATTCCCATGGAAAACCTACTTACAAACGCGGAATCGAAAGCTAAATCGGAAATATGAAGGTTCTAATGACCATGCCACTCCCATGCTCCACTGCTTGCACGTGTAGAACTAATAAACAAACCCGGATTTGCTAATGCTGAATTGATCATGTTTACAAGAGTGGAATGGAATGCAAAGCACAAAATCGAAGAAACTCAAGACATTGTCATTCCCAAAAAATCTAGTACACAAGCGCGTGGCTGAAAACCAAACCCAAATTGATGATACTAAGTTTACTAGCGCAGAAGTAAGCGCCCAACCTGAAATTGAAGATATAAAGGAACTTGTCATTTTTAAGGAAACTATACATACTAATGCATGATTGGAAACACCTGACGTTAGAACAATTTTTTTTCATTCCCAAGAGACATTTACTTACAAGCTGAATCATTTATTATCTTATATATACATATTTTGGATGCCTGGTCGGTGGTGTCAGAGCCTTTAATGAGTACATTCGAGTATATGGTCATTTATTTTGTCAAATATTTTGTTATTATTATCAATTATTTGGTAGTTTGCAAGTGCAATTTAGTTTTGAAGGTTTATTTGTGGTCCACATTTATAGCAAAGATCTTTTAAGCGTTTCAAGATGCCTACTTTGTTTTCATAAATATTTAACTAGCCGCGATTTTATAATGGTTTGATCACAAATATCCATGAAAGTGGCACTTACAACTAGGTAAAACGCAAACAACAGTTCGTTACCTTACTCTTAATTACTTATGATGTTTATTTTTTTTGTTGCTTTACTTTATTTATCTTTAAAAAATATCCGCATATTTCCAGTGATTATTACCAAATTCCGTCTACTAGGCGAAAAGTACTTTTAACGAAATCTATTTAATAATAATACTAGCATTTTTATACTATTCATATGTAATGTATGTAACGTTATTTATAGTCGAAAGATATAATTATTAACAATAGAAGACACTGGCGGATCCAGGGGATCAAATTTTCATAATGATAATGCTACATCACGCTTTCTACATTCATAGCCTGACATCAGGATTTTTCCTGCATTGTGTCAGGCCTGTATTAAGTGCAGAACGGAAGGGGGGAAATTCAGAAATAATAGAACCCAACCGCCCCCCCTCCAGGTAGAATCCTCCATGTTGGAAGGTCAACTTAAACGCAATCCCGGATCCGCCTGGATAACAATAATTCGTATATATCGCCGAGCTGTTATCAACAAAAAAATAGAAATATTTTTGACCTGTAGGCTAACCTTGAATAGATTCTTCTATTCGTCACCATTAAAACAGTTGATAAAGAAAGGCTGATGTTATTATTTCCCGTATATGTCCTTTATAAAATCTTTGGTGTCATGACTTCAGCGGGAAGATCAGTGCATAGTAATATTGTAAGGCAAAACGTACGGCATCTGCAGTGCTGCAATCTTTCATCTTTTTTATAACATTTTAAATTTCATAGTTTGCTTTTAACCCGCAAATAAAAAGATTCATATCTCCTAAAGACTGTAAACATCAATCTTTCTGTGGGAATCATCATCCCAAGAGAGAATACTGCGCCCATCAGAAGAGCAAACTAATGCAGCAGCAACAATTAAAAGGTTAACTTAAGGGAGGATAAAGTGTACATAATATTAATCCTATTAGGTATTCCAAATGTATTTATAACATAATTATCGATACTCAAACCTTTTTATAAATCATATCTATATTTTCTGTTAATCTGTTTATATTTCGACAATGACATTGACATTTTTAGTCTTGTCAAATTTTGTGTCAATATCAGGTCTTCGGTTAATTTAATTTATTTTGTTAATAAAAATAATTAGTCCATTCCTAGGTTTCTCAGTTAGGCTGTGTATAAAAATTAACATTGTTATTGAAATGAAAAAGTATACAACATTACAGTATTAGTAATTCAAGGTAATAGGGCCGTGCGGAGCTTTACTCATTCACAAACGAGCACAAATCCTGCATGCAGAAATAACATCCACGAACAATATCTCTTTGTACAAATCTTAACTACCACTTTATTAAACAGTTACTATGTCAGAGTTCACACTGAATATTTTTACGTTGAACTGCTGGTAAGTGATTTCTACGTACAAAATAACAATAAAAACTACCTAGTACAAAGAAAAAATTGTATTTGTCAAACTCTACTTTTTAGGGGTATTCCAGTAGTATCCAAAAACCGAGTTGAGAGAATAAAAGCAATAGCTAGTTACTTAAAAAAAAGTCAACATACAATTGTGTGTCTGCAGGAGGTATGGAGTGAAAAAGATTACATGTACATCAAAGAACAATTACAAAGCGTCCTACCTTACTCTCATTACTTCTACAGGTATGTCATTTATCATCAATTTATGACTATACAAAAAAATCATTACAAGCTTTTTATATCTAAAGATAAAGGTTATAAATTTGGCAAAGTTTGGAATATCTGATAACTATTATAATGTAAAATGATTCATGATTTATTGCCCCTCAATCTAATATTAATAAATAAGGAAGGCAATGCAAATTTCATTTGTATTTCTATAAGAGTTTCAATTTCAAGATAGATTAAATAAAAAGCCTCTTGCAATGTACCATAACAAGTTAAAGTCTATTAATTCATGAACTCTGACTTTTGCTAAAGCAAACATGAACAGGATAATTATAGTAATATTTTTATATATAGTCAATATTAGCACCAAACAGTAACTACTTGTAACTTTTAGGTCATTCAATAAAAAACTACAATTTCCTTAATTGTTTTAGTGGTGTGCTTGGTTCAGGTCTATGTGTGTTCTCCAAATGGCTGATACAAGATGTGTTCTTCCATCAATGGTCACTCAATGGTTACATTCATAAAGTCCATCACGGAGACTGGTTTGGGGGCAAAGGGGTTGGCCTGTGTCGTATCAAGTATCAGGACAAATTAATCAATGTATATTGCACACATGTAAGTTTATAGATGACAGATAAGCCACTTGAAACTTATCAGATACTAACCATACTCCTTGCTTCAAGGTTGTCAATATTAATAGAAATGTAAATAAAACAGTTCTATAACTTGTATTTGTCTTGAATACTTTCTGAACTGCAGTCAACATATAAAATTCCTTAACAGTAATAAATTACATTAAATTCCCCCTTCTACTGATGGTAAATATGGAGATATATATAATACATGCATATACATATTATATATCTTTAAATAAAACTTAGACTTGATCTTAGATCCTATTCTTTTTTTGCCAATTTTATCTGGCAAAAAATGTTTAATTTTCGGAATTGTAGTAGTTTACATTTTACCAAAGTTGTTATTTTTTGTAGTTGCATGCAGAGTACCATGTTGATGATATATACTTGGCTCATAGAGTGCTACAGGCATATTCCACAGCAGAATTTATCAACCTGACCACATCACCTGCTGATGTCTCTATACTTGCAGGAGACTTGAATACTGCACCTGGAGATTTGTCTTTCAAGTAATACTTTTGTTCAATTTCAAGCAATCTTTATTTTTAGTAAGCTATTGCATCCTGACTCTAAACAAAAGTATCTGTATGCAATTATAATTTTGCATTTCATTTGGTATAAAGTTTCAATGTCTTCAAGTAACTCAATTCCACTTCAACTTTTAAACTGAAACAGTAACCAAATGAGTGATGATATAAATATATTTTGTACATTTGTAATTTATGATAATTTTTAATATATAGCTTTTCTGATGATGATTCCAGGCTTATAACTGAGCTGCCTTCATTGATTGACCCATATAGTCTGGATTCTGTACTTAACAATCCAATAATACCGAAACCAACAGGAACGTGTGATTCCATAAACAATAGCTACTCTGATCCTAAGTTGGCAAAATCCTGTCCAGATGGCAAGAGAATAGACCACATACTTTTCCATGTTAATCCTTCCTTAGAGGTAATTGAATATATATTTTTACGTTTCTTTTTTTATTTAATTTGTTGTTGTCAATCTCCATTAAAATTTACCTGTATTATTTTTAAAAAACAAACTGAGTCCCAGTTTAATTTTCTGCAATGGTCATATTAGTTGTAAAACATAATTTTATATAATCTTAATATTTTTCAATGATTTACAGGCAGAAGTAGTTAATTTTGGCAATCCACTGGAAGACAGGGTTCCGGGTCAGGAATTCTCTTATTCTGATCACAATGCTGTATCATTGGAACTTAAAGTCAGGCCTACCAATTTAAAAGGTACTCGCCATTATTATAAACTCGACAACAACTTGGATGAAACAATAGGGCAGGCTATTAAAGTATGCAGAGAGGCAATTGTAAGCATAACAAAGACAAAGAAATTGTTTCTCATGTCAGGTGGGTTAATATTCATGTTTTTACTAGGGTCTGTTGGGTTTTGGCCCAATGTTATTTGGTATGATGTTATTAAATTAATTATGACCGGTTTTTGTTTCTATTACCTGATAATGGGAACATTGTGGAATAAAATAGAAATGAATAGTCTGAAAGCAGGATTGAGTGCCCTTGAGAACTTCAATAAAAGTAGAGATGAAATGAAGCAGAGCCATTAGAAAAGTGATTGGATATTACAAAAATGTTTTATTTAATTTTAATATATTACATAACATAGTGTCAGTATTTACTATATGTAACATATCCTAAGCATTATCCAATATGTTCATATTACAATTTACTTTAGAGATTGCACTGTTTTTTTTTACAATTTTATAAGTTATTAAAAATATAATATACATTACATTCCACTTGTAAACTAAAAGCTTAGCCTTAATAAAAGTAGATTCTATATAAACATTTTTTTAATGTAAGTATATAAACTGTGATGAAATGCCTATACAATATTGTACTGCTATATACTTTAATATAATTTAAATCTTATTCAATTATATATAAAAATAAATAATATTCTTATCCTTTGTTTTTTATTTGTAATACTATGACATTTATTTTATTTTTAAAACGTTAATTGCTTGTATGTAATGTACTTCTATCTAGTTGGAAAAAATATTTGATTAGGTTAGTTGTAAGAGATTTGAGATAAATATATAAAACATGAATGAGAACAGAAAAGTGGGAACACATAAGTGTGTCGTACCTGAAACAATGGGAACAAAAACCAATCCTGATGATTCGTTATTTTACTAAGGTCGCAAGTCAGAGCGCCTTCACACTCTCCAAACCTAGCACTAAGTCAAGGTTGTGTTTCTGTAAAAGTTTAACTACGTGAAACTATCATGAAACTGCACAATAAAATCCAATGATACAGTTTTGAAATAGTACTAACCTTTTAATATCAGTGCCAATCAATCGAGTGCTAAAAGTTAACACCAAGTCAAGATATTGCCAATACTGTAATGCAAACACAATTAAGTGTTCAGTTTACTATCGACTGCTACATTCTTTAATCTCATACTATTTTGTAAACAATTTTATAATCCAATTCAGTATTATTAAACTTTACCAAAATCGGTTCAGTTTTCATTGGTAAATTTTAGCAATAGGTTATAATAAATGATCCGACTTTGTGATAAATCCTTTACTAAATAAATTCTGTGTAAGCTTCATGCTACAATATAAATATAATCATCTACACAATATTTTTTACACTGTAATGTTATGAAAAATTGTTGAACCAGTAATAGAGTAAATAGTTTATATGGAACAATTGAGGCTATTTTTACCCTGAGATGGGAGAGGTCAAAGTGAAGGATATACGGCCGGAGCCGTGCGTTTAAACTCTATAAAGATAAATCAATAATATTTTTTAGTTACTTAAACTTTGTTACATGAACTTAGAAGGTGGCAAGGTAAGATGTGCAATGCAATATAAAATATCTTTACAAATGGTATAATGTCACTTGAAAAATTATATATAAATAATAAATGACTATTATATTCACTAGCTTTAGTAGTTATATAATAGAATATATTATTTTATCCATTATGCTACATACAAAGTTTTTTTTAATGAAATCCATTAGAATCACCATAAGGAATGTAAAAAAGGTAATAGATTAATTGTCTTACATATTGCATGCGATTCAAATTAAAACATGCTAAAAAATATGTAGAACCAATTTAAAAAAAAGACAGATAATAAATTGGCTCAATCAACAAAGTTGTTTAGGAAGACTAAAATACCAACATACTTTTTTTGTTTTAAGACAATTGAACAATATCACATTTCTTACAAGCTAAAAATATGTTAACCGTGATACATTACAATTATTTTTATTTTGTTTTTTGATCATGAACTAGAAATAAAATTAATGTATATAATTTTTGACACTGAATTATTAAAATGTACTTAAGAAATCAATCTAACATTTTTGTATTGGACCTGGAACAACTATAAATTTAGCCAGTTTAGAAAACCTTAATGCGCCGGCCAGTGATGAAAATGTGTCAATCGTTGAAGTACATAATTACCATGAGAAATTATTTGATGATTTTAATCTCTCCATTTTCGCACCGGCCGCCGAATGAGTTTTTTTCTTGCCAAAATGGCGCATATGTAGATACGCCAGTAATATTGATGGCGTTTCATTTCTTATCAGATAAAATATGTATCATCAATAACTATTTTCATAAATATATTATGTATGTATATATTTCATATAACTTTAACTGTACAACCACTAGCTAGAACAAATCGAACTTAGATCACATAATATCACAACTTAGCTTTAAACTTTTGGATTTTCGTTTCGACTAGACTCCTGAGAAACATCAAGTAGAGGTTCGGTTTCAGAATTCATTGAGCCTGTAGTGACGGTGTTTTCTAGAGAGCCGTAGACGGAAGGTCGAGTATCGATTTCGGGAGGTTCTATTTCAGTTGTTAAATTAGGCGCGGAGCTCGAAGGCACTGCTTCGCCCACCAACCTGGAACTTTCGTCGTATCCACGAGCCATATGATACATTGATTTACCTCGTAATCTTCTACTGAATGAGCTTCCTGAAAACAATATATGTAAAATTTGAAAAATTAATACTACATTATCTATATTATACCGGCCAAAATAAGTATGTATGTGTGTTTGTTGCTCTTTCATTTAAAAACTTATAATCCAATTAGACTGAAATTTGGCACACTTTTCATGGCAAATGACTGAAGTGGGGAGAATGCGGATAAAAGAATAGCAGATATAAGAATAAATGGGGCTAGTATTATTGCGGGGGTAAAATTGTATTATTGAATAGCAGACCAATTTTTATATTTAAAAAATGGCTTTAAAAACATATGTGCATAATGCTAGCTAATAGCTATTAGGCTGTAATTTGATTTGAGAAAATGTTTAATCTATACAGCATAATATGACATATCATTTGCATAGAGCCTATACAAACAAGCCAAAAAAGTTAAAAAAAAAAATAACTAATGAGTGTATTGCTGTTTAAAAAATTTAATTACAATAACTCCTACATTTCATAAAAAAATACGC
>DWLI01003178.1:0-12120 GCA_018249915.1 Cecropterus dorantes dorantes
GTTACTACTGGTACTAACATTGGTGTTATAGTACATTGAGTAAAATCTGAAAAATTATAACATTAAAAATAAAACTCCATATGATATCTAAAAGTTATTAATATTACAGGAGCTAGGTTCTATCGTACCAAACATTTTTCTAAATTTACCGCCACTACCCAACACTAGGAACTATTAGGAAATTGACACACTATTTATTAAGAAATTTTATAAGTTTTAAAAAGTCTAACACCTCACATCTCCGAAATTATACATGTAATTTTTTTAATACATACTTGCAATCATAAAACTTATTTGTTATTAATATACGATACAACAAAAAATACATACGTACATTGGCTGAAATAAAAGAGATGCAAGAGTATCGTTGAATTTTATTTAAAAAAAAAAACATTTTTGGTACTGTCATATTGACAATGTTATTGCCGTCTGTCTGATTGAAAAGTGGTTAAATAAATTAATTTATCGTTTCGTCAATATTGTCAATTCCCCAAGTTTTCTTTTGATGTGTATAATAAACTGTGTTTATCCTTAAATAGACGTTCGCGTCTATGATATGAATACAAACTTCTAGTGTTACTTATAAATGCCCCAATTTTTATAAACGACAAAATGATTGATGTTAAGACTAAAATAAATTCTTTTTTTATTTTCAATTCTAATTTCGGTCCTAAAGAAGGGGATGTAAGTTATATACTTAAGTTTTTGCTTACTTAGTATAATATTATCATGATATACTCTAATGTATACTTATAATTTTGGTTCTTTCGCCGAACTATTCTGCTTACAAACTTTTTCTAGGAATTAAAACGGATCCTGTTCTACTACCCCGATGAAGTCGATGTAGATGCTCGTAAAACACAAGTAGGATTGTGTGAAGCAGTCGTCAAATTTATGACGTAAGATAAAATATATGTACTTAAATAGATTAACTTTATTCCTATATCACACAAGAAGCATACTAACATGTAGTCCACCAAGTGGTATTTAGCCTCTGCCTCCCATCAACATCTGCAAATTACCTCAGTTAGGACGTGTTCTACTTGAACAGATGTGTTACTACCCATGAGAAATACAAAGCCTATAGTTTAGGAACATGTAAAGTAACAAGAACACAGCAGTGTTTAACATCACTGTTATATTGCAGATATATCTGTGATACTTCTAGAGTTCAATCATGAAATGTTCCACAAACTTCAGAGCTATAAAAATCATAATTTTTGTAGCTCTGAAGTTATAGATATATATAGACATGGTATATATAGACATGGTTATCATTCTTTTTCAGCACTTTCTCCTCAGAGCCATGTGAAGCTTTACAAACTCAAACAAAGCGATATATTTTTTACCAACCTGAAAGACATTTTTGGATGGTGTTGGTAAGCTCTCCCATAACTTAATTATATTATAATTTTGTTACTATAAATATATATATATCAACAAATATATATTTTTAAAATAATGCAGTGAAAGCAATTTATTATGCTTATAATTTAAGACATCTTTTAATTCAAGTTACATTTACTATTTCCAGGTTGTAAGAATTCCCTATGGCACTAAAGCATTAGCTGGTGGAGAAAATCGGGATATAGTAAGTGGTATTTACAGTTATTTACAATTCATTTTTGTATACAATTACACTAAGATAAATATTATTATATGAAATAGTATTATGCAATTTACATTCTTACATTATTTCAGGTAGAGCCATCTATGATGTATAATGTTCTTGAATCTGCATATAAGATGTTTAAAATGTTCATAGGCCACTTCAAAGATATACCACCAGAAGAGATATATTCCAAATGTGAACAATTTTTTACTCCAGTAAGTATATTTATATATGAGTACATAGTTTTATTCAAATGTTTTTTGTTTGATTTAAATTTCTTTACACATCACACATACTCTTTTACTCTTACTTAGACATGGTTCAAAAAAGTAAATTCAATTTACAGGAGCTAATCTGCAAGAATGTGTTTAAAGTATCAACAATGTTCTTCACTCAGTACACTATTATTGTTTAATTATTTTTTTCTCTTGTTTTTTTTAAGTATATGGCATCCAAAAGCATCTCAAGTGATATAACAAATATTATCCCAGGCATCAACTACTTACCGCTAGAGAAAAACTCATTCTTCCAAGTAATATGCTTCATAGACCTCCTAGAAATCAATTATCCTGATTTCAAATGTGTATCCTTTATCTACAATGAACAACTTATTTGGTAAGTACCTTGGATTTCTTGTCAGGTATTCAGAGCTATATTTTACCCGTGTAATAATCAAATTCTCTGGTATTAATATTTTTTGTTAAAAATATTTTATTATCATGCTACTATGCATATTTTTATCTTATTAAATCTCTATAAGGAAAGCAGTTTTCTGCAGCTGTAACATATATTATCTAGCCTTATTACATTTATAGTAGTTATACCCCTCTTGGCATATATTTAATTTTAGTTAAATTATTACATTTAACAGGAATGGTCTCACAACAAATGATATGCTCACTTTATATCAGTATTTGGTGCAAACACTACTACCAAAACAAGTTGAAAAGGAAATTCAAGGTGGTGCAGTGACAGCAGCTCAGAGACATGGTCGCTTTATCAGCCCCCCAGAGGGCATTAGAACCGCAGAGGACTTGCAGAAACTTGCCAAAGTACACCTTATGCGTGAGGATGACACAGAAACCAAGCAGTATTATCTGGTAATATACAGGACTCTCAGTGCAACAGTTTGCTTTACTGTCAACGGTTAGTAATGTATTGTATTTTATGTATTGTCAGTCATTGTCAACTGCATTGGCACATTGGTCTTATACAAACAGTATTAAACAGTGCTGTTCTGCTCTGGCCTAATACTTCATCAATTGAGGGCAGTAACTTGATATCAAATATACCAAATGTGAATACTGAGTGTATTTTTTTTTATATTGGGCAATAATTTATTTTGAATGAGGTAAGACTTACTTATCTCAAGCTTTCAAACTTAGGTCTCAAGTGTAGGCACGCACATATGTCCAACCACAAATGAGACTAATCTTATGTGAAGTTGCTTACAAAAGTCTTTGGGTGGCAGTGGCACCCATCATCAGGTGGATTGCATGTTCATTTACTACTTCCATATTATAAATAAACAAAAGTAAAGATACTATACAGACATATTCTTTTGCAGTGGATACAAATCTTAACATAGACACATTTAGATCTCTGGATGCCTTCATTGGTCCACAACTATCAACAATTGCTTCCTGTATAAGTGAGCAATGCACACTCCACGCCATACAAAGTGCACAAATCGCAAGCACTTCTGATCACAAGTTTCTATATTTTAATAGATTGAATTTGGCATTTAAAAGCTCTGTAAGTATATAAACTCATATGACATAACTCGTATAATATAATCACATAATTAAAAAGGTTATTATAAGGAAATAATTTTTTAGGCGATATCAACTTTAACACCATCTACAGCTATTAAACCCGAGGTATTGAGTATAATAGCAGGAATTCATTCTGATAGAAAAAGGTAAAAACCTTATCTTAACAAGTAGTATATTTTAACAGCTAGCTCCCATTCTTATCCTTTTATTATATTGTATTTCAGTCTTGGAAATTACGGCGAAATTATAATAAAAACCCCAGATGAGTATTGGATTACAGGGAAATCATCAAATGAGAGGGAATTCTATGTTGTAATACAAGTGAAAAATGCGAATTTAAAGGAGATTGCAGGTGTGTTTTCATATTCTGAGTCTAAACATCTTATCTATTGCATAAACAACAGTTTGATTTGTAGTAATTTTGTTTAATTTTTAGTGTGTAACTCATTATTCTGATATATATAAAAAAAAACTCTGAAATTATGCTATTTTAGTGTGACTAATAAAAAATGCAATAACAAATCCAACATGTCTTTTCAGATGAAGTAAGGCGAATATGTGAAACTCAGATGAAAGGTGTATTTTTTTATCCAATGTAAATTAAATGTCATAATATTAATTAAATTAGTACATATAAGAATTTTATCAATTGTTAATAAATTATCTTAATATTGAGTAACAAATCTCATTTTCCCTTACCTTGCTCATAGTATGTATTTAAATGATATAGATAATATTACTTTCAATGAGTAAATGTTATAATTCCTTTTAAAAATAAAACACACATACAACTAAAACATTTAATGTTATATTTTGGCTTTAATAACTTTAATAATTTACAGTTTAATATACAAATCTTATATAAGCTTAACAATAATGCTAGTCAATAGTTTTCTTTTTAGTTTCCTTATTCATAACTTTTTCGTATATTTTAACAATCAATTCTCTATTTTCATAAGCCCACGAGAGCAACACACACATCAAACATAACATGCCAATAAATATGTGAGTAAGTAATGAATCGCGAGAAAACTTATTTTCTGAAAACTTACACATGCAACCAGCAATAAACAGAGTCAACAAAAAAAACTTACCAACATATAGCCCATTTAATGGCTCATAATCAGTGCCCTCGTATTTTTTGCTTATGAAATGAATACTGTGCATTATTCTGGCAAACATATTAATGCAATTGGATATTATAAAACCTACTGGACCAAGTACATAGGTCAGAACATAAGACAGTAAAAGGAAGCTGATTGAGAAAAATACCATCAAATAATTATAACTGTTCAATTGAGCACTGGTCATAGTGGCAAAAGTGTAACATTCAGTGATCCCATTGATGGCTAGTAAGACTATGGCTAAACAATGACTTCGAAGCAACTGCACTGGTAAACTATTGGCCACAAATGTTTCACCTCCATACAATTTTAGCAATGTATACGCATAACTTTGACCAAACACTAGTACTATCAATCCAATTGAACTAACCGTTTTACAAACTTGTGATAGGACTGTACAGGATTCTCTGATTTTGTGCTGGTCTTGTTTGTGGAGAGGCAACTCTCGGCTAACCATTTGTGTAAAATAAAAGTAACTACTGTCTTCAATTGGCCTAAACACAAACCTGGCTGCAAGGCTCCCCAAATTATTAACCACATCATAAGTAGCCTGTTCTGTGAATGTCATTACTGGACTTATTGACATCACATACTTTTCTCCCTCAGTTAACAACTGCTTTACCACACCTTGCTTCATAAAACTAACAGTTAAAGTGCTCAATTTCTTATTAAATGTTGAATTGACTGATCCTAGATACTTTGGGAAGAAGTCCCAGAGAGACTCAAAATTAAAATCATCCATATTGCTATAAAGTTTTTCCAGCATTACATCTGGAAGAAACCTACTTTTGAGTGCTCCTTTAGCATACAGAGGCTTACTCCTTATATACCAATAGAAGAATACATAGTATGCCACAACTATAGTACCAATACTGCCAACTTGTGCTACTGAAAATGCAAAAAGTGCTAGAGATTGATCATAGACAATAATTGAAACAAAGACTAAAGATCTTACAAAAATGTGTAAAGCATCGAGGGCCACTTTCAGTTTTACAAAGCAAAAAAGTTGTGCAACTAGCGCCATATTGGCCGAACAGAGTTCCAAAATACATGAAATGGCAACACTCCAGCAACCGAACTGATACTGAAAGGCATGTTCTGGATGACCCAATGGCAACACATGCAACCAAATGTACACAAATATAGCTGATAACACACAGCTTAAGGGCACCGATAACCAGATCTGGTTTATGAGTTGATTCCAGTTCAACTCATCTTTTTGTCCCAAGCAGGCACGATTGAACGGCTCTCGGCTCAGAAATAGGATTGTACTTTCCAATAGGAGCAACCGCACATTCATAATACCAATAACTTCATGTCCAACATTTCTTATCACCCACGCATTTATGATAAAGGTTATACATCTAAATAGTATTTGAAGGATTATGTTAAATGATGCATTTTCAAGGCTGCTCATCAAGAGATTACGGCCCATTTTAATGAATTTAATATAATCAAACGATCACAGTGTTTCCTTCTGCCGTAATCGGTTGTATACTCCTTTTTACGACGTAAATCTTTTTGTTTGAGATACAAATAACAAACCAGTGGTCATCATATGTTATTGAAATTTTCTTGAATTGTTCATTTGGTCCGAACGCTACGGGATCGACACTGAAAGCAAAATATTTTGATTAGATATAAAAATAACCCCGATACAGAAAAGTAAAAATACATACACACACCTGTTAGATAAGCTGATGAGGCCAGTGATGATGGTAGCAACACGCTCGTCGTTTTCCAATTCCCCTCCGGATTCAAGGACAGCTCCGTCCTCAGTGAGGATCAGGTAACCAATTTGGTCTGGAATTTTTTCCATTATAGCTGCAATTTAGACGTATAAAACAATCACTGAGTCATAAAAGGGTATTATTTTTATTTATCGTGTTCTTACCATTGATGATTGACGTGAGTACGTGACGTACAACATTCAAACTTTTCAAATGTCAATGTCAGTGTCAATAACTTTTTCCAACTAAACATTTTGCCCTGAGTTCTTTGGATTTCATCCAGAAATAGGCAAAACGTCAAAAAGATTACATGGCTGTATGCTTGGTAGTTCTTGTACAAGCTATTCAATAAGTAAACTGTACTATTCTGACATTATTTCTGTGTTTTTTTCGGGGTGTAATTTTTTGCTCGCTGAAGAAAAATATTTTCTCCTTATTTGGTATCAAAAAAGTAAGTATGTTTGTTTAAAGCTTTCATAATTGCTTATATTAGTTGGTACATTGCTCTTAATGGAATAAGAGAAGAACGATTTTCTTCCATATTATGTTGTTGATAGCAAATATGATACAAGTATCATATGCACTTAAAAACTTGACGTAAGCATTTGTAATTAGATTTATTTATTGCGATGGAACATTGAATATCCAGTTAATATGATATACTATATGAATACAGCTATATGATTGAAGTGAACAATAGCCTGCTACTTAATTACGATCTATGTCGCCTTAGATTAATGATTATGGCAAAACATTAAATATCATAATTAAGTGTATATAAGCATATTTTCTTTCGAATAATATTAATTCTCTACATATAATTAAACAATAAATATATAATATTTTGTTTTGTGGTAATTAACTTTGAATATATTTGTAAAAATTGATAACTCACTGATTGGTTACTTTTTGTTTCATAATATTGTTTATTATAATTTGCTATAAATCAAATCACAATTAAGCTGGTTGCAGTCTACAAATCATAGTATGATATTCCATATTTTTGCATTATATCTGAAATTGAAAGGCATAAACGGATTGTATTCTAAGTAACATCACATAACTCGAAAAATGACCATTTTAAATTATGCGTATCATTTGATAGAGATTAAAAAATGCATCGTTTTGCCAATAAAAATTAAGAATTGAAGACAATCACAGCATGTTATTTGAGAAAAAGGACACAGCGTATATTAACTCAGCCAAATATGCGGTGAAGACTATGCTTAAGTCAGTATTGTTTCATACTAAAAGAGGTGACGAACAGTGCTCTGACAAATTAAAAATAACTAAATGAAAATTATTTTCCTGAACATTTGGTAATTTTGAGATCCGCAGTGTTAGAACTTAAGCAACAATATATACCAAGGCTGCAGAGGTCCAGCCAGACCGTAACTTAGCACAGATGAGGGAAAGTTTTTTAAGGAGGATGATGTTTTAAAAAAAAATCATAGTCAATTTATTCCAGGATTCCTCCCTATTCCTCTTAACATAGAATGAGAAAAGTTTTCAGAGAATATATGCCCATTCTATTTTTTTAACAACAACCACTATTGGACTCACAACTTAGCAAAGCTATAACCAATATATGCATGCCCATGGATTATGGTATATTGAAAAGTTTATTTTACGCTGCTTGTAAACTGGTAATTTAGACACTTGTAACTACATTCATATGGAGAAGATGTTTAATATAATACCCATCTCACTATGATCAGGCAAAGACCAGTTTTCAGTGCTGGTATGAGGTAGAAGCTGGGTGTAGAATCTGACTATTGCAACCAATAAACAAAAAAATCCACTTCTATGAAATATCATTGCTATATTTAGTTGGGCTTTTGTTTTTAATGCATTTGTTGTGTTTATCTAAATGTTCTGTGTTATTCTTATCAATAACCAAGCGGTTATGAGTCATGTGGATAACTTACTCATATTGGCACAATAACCAAATTATCAATTATGGTATTTCTTTGTACTACTCTGTTTCTGAAATGAAAGATGTGAAATGAAAGCTAGTAAATAGACCATTCTAAAAAATATATATATTATTATACAACTATTTTCATGAAATTTCACATAAAGCTTTAAATTAAATTTTTAAGCAGTCGGGTTTGAGTTTTTTTTTAATGGTAGCAAAATCAAAAAGGGTATGAATTTTAATTACCAAAAGAAACATTGAAGAAGTATTGACTGTAAAATATCAAAATTTTAAAATGGAGGATATAATATAGTAATAATAATTGCCAAATAAGCCTCATGTTTAGTCAAATTTAAGGCAACATATTGGAGCTAGCTATTACCTATTGCCATATAAAAGACAAATTGAGTAAAAAATGGAAGTATATTACATAAACAAAACGAACGAGTGGTAGTGTGAAAACATGTTTTCAGTGGCAATTTATAAGTGCCCCCTTAGGCCTTTATAAAATAAAAACGTTTTCTTTCAATAAAGACATTTCATTTCATTATTAATTCCTTCATATATTTCCAGGTTAGAATGTTAAGATTTCGTCCCAAACTGGGGAGCGAAAGGAGCAGCGAGTGGCGCTGCTTCTTTTGCCTGCATGTCCGTACGGGGACCATCCTTCTGGGAACATGGCACATGGTGAGATTTATTCTAACTACTATAAATAAGTCATTGGTTAACAAATTGACCTATTGCTTTTCCTGTAAGTAATTCTTCTGGATGTCTTGTGTATTTATCTTTGATTTTTTTGGTGGTGTATCAATTAAAATTCAATAAGTACTAAATTAGTATAATACAGCGATAGTAGAACAATTTAATACAAAAAAAAATATCCTTTAACATGTACCACACTAGTGGGTTCGTCGTCATTCCATTATTTCCCACTGCTGAAATGAATCTCAAATTAGTATGAAAGAGAGGCCATAATTAACCATGCTGGCCAAGTGCAAATTGGTAAACTTCTGATTGTTTACTAATTCGATTTTATCAAGTTCCATATGGTCCATAAAAGGTCATGCCAATTTGTTTGCTATTTAATTAAATAACATTGCCCTACCAAAACTTCCACACTACAATACTGCATACCTCTTGCATTATAAAGCATATTTATACCTTTTTATACTGAATATATATGGGCTTTTATTTCAGCTACTACATCTGATCGCGTTAGGTTTCCTCGCGGCAGTGGTGCGCGACCCGAATCTGCTGCAAGAGTTGGAGCGCGAGTCCTCCCCCATGGGGGATTGGAACGACGTCGGGGCTGCACTTCCCACGCCTCTGTCCAACGTTGAGGCGCCGCCCAGCCCCTACCCGCAGCATATCAGCCAACCGCGCGATCACAGCTTCATTTATCGTGAGTATCTTAAAATAATTTCAGAACGTTCTGTCAATCCAATTGATAAAAGGTTTTAGCCATAATCAAGATAAAAATAACTTACATTAAATCTTTTTAATTTTGTAGGTATCTTGATATGTAACCTATTAAATTTAATAAAATATGAATTCATAGCCTAATTCATCGAACTGTTTAGTTACCATTTATGGATAGAAAAATTAGTAGTCAATATTAATTATTTTCAATGTAATTTGCATATAACATCTTGTTGTTCACTAGTAAATCATATCTGCTTACTAACATTAAATGGTTGTAAGGTAGAGGATTCTTTGTGCTACTATTTTGTTTTGTCAGCAACATATATGGGTCTAACTTAGGCACAGCTTATCTTTAAAATACATTGGTGTTCAATTGGTGACATCAATTGGAACTGCATTTGCATTTTTTTTTAAATAAAACTGAAACAAAATGTAACGTTCTAGAAATTGTGTTTACATACTGCTTTTAAAATAAACATTACAACACGGCCCTTTCATACTAACATTATGTAACATTTCGTGAAAGCACTTGCCATAAATGCTTAATGTCTGTTGGCCTGGTAGCATCAAAAATTTTGATTGCCTCTAAACTGCAATGCTTATACTGTTGTGTTCTTTAAGAACTGTTCTAGACAGTGCAAAGACGAAATACATGACAAAATCATTTGTCATTTACTGTTAGGTTTGCCACCCGTATTTTATAACAAAATATTGTACATTATTTGAACGTAAAATACGCGAAAATCCTTTTTTATGCTTATACTGGGATTTAAAAAAATTAATCGTAAGCATTTTTACGTAAAATGAAATCAAAACTAATGAAACAATTCAAAATTTGATGGAGGTTCCTCAGATTTCGTTGATTTATTACAAGTTTTCTATGGTCTTTTAAAAACTTCGTATTTTCTATGGTATTTTAAAAGCTACTTCGGATATTAGAAATCGTAAATTAAAGCTTGTTATTAAATTTATGAAAAAATAAATTGTACTTTATTTTGAAAGTACATACTTTTTGTTCTCCTTTTTATGACTACTATATTTACTGAAAGAAAAAGGTGGCAACCCTACTTACTGTGGGCATTAACATTAAGGCTTTCTCGTCATTTGAGATGAGTAAAATACAAAGTTAATGAAAGAGCTGTGATACCTAATGCCGTCGACTGTGTCTACTAGACGATGTGGATATGGGTGCGCTGGTTACAGTGTGCACACTGGCCATCACACTTATGCTGATATACGGCGCGTCCCGCGGTCGACCCGCCCACCTCATGCCATTCTTCTGCCTGCAAATATTCGACTTTGCAATCACTGTGTGAGTAAATATTTTACTAATACTTTCTGGTATTATTATATTGGAAATTGTAGATCACAAGTCGATTGAGTTACGTGCCTTAATATTATACATCTTAGTATTGAGAATGAAAATGCCTTTTAATATTTCATATACTTACAATAATTTATTGAGAATTAATTTAGTTGATAAATATGCTTACTTTTAAAGTTTTCAATAAATCTAGAGTCTCCTTTTTTATTTCTGTGCGTATTATAGGGGGCGAATTAAATCAAGTTATTAATCTACTGCTGGATGCAGTCACTGCCAAGTCACAGTAAATATCTCTTTCCAAAAAAAGCCTGTATCGATTATTAGGTCTTTGAAGCCTATAGAGTTAGCATGACTTTAACTCGGATATTAAATTGACTCAAATTGTCTCGAGATGTTAGATGTAATCAATTTGGCCACTGCCCGCAGGCTGACAGCGACAGGGTACCTGTGCTACCTGCGCTCCATCCACCGGCTGGTGGCGGAGACGCGGCGCGTGCCGTGGCGCGCCGAGCTGCTGCAGCTGCCCGCGCCCGCGCTCGCGCTCATCGTGCTCTCCGTGTTCCTCGCGGCCGTGCTCATCAAGGTCGGTATAGTGGCACGTGACACGTGTCCCGTGCGTGCGGGATGCGGCGACGGGCACCTGTGCTACCTGCGCTCCATCCATTCATAAATTCACCAATTACACCGTTTACTTACTGAAACATTTTGCGGGATTGTTTCTACAGAGATTCAATCGTGAACGACTGTACCGACATTCTGCCCGTGGGGACAAGATATAATAGCCGAAAGCCGACATACAGTTATGTGACAGACAACGGCGCGTTTGTATTTCCAAAAAATGTCACAGTATACATTGTACGGATATTGAAATAAAACTTAGTGATACATTAATATATCTGTGCACACATTTAAATTATATGCATACATTTTTTTTTTTCTCTATATTAATGAAATGGAATGAAAATGTGTTTAAGTATAATAATACTTAAGTAGCGCAGTTTTACTATGACCAATATTTTAAAATAATAAATTTTAATAGTTTAAATAGTCTTTACCATTCAGATTGGGTTATATCGATTGTGGCATCCACAGGGCTACTGCATCAGCGTGGTGTGGCGGTGCTACAAGTACCTGGCCCTACGCGCGCACTCCCTCCAGAAGCCCACCCCCCGCGTGATTTCCAGCGAGGGGGTGGTGGGCGCGCCCGACCTTGCC
>DWLI01003179.1:0-12120 GCA_018249915.1 Cecropterus dorantes dorantes
CCACCTTCGAATAAATAGACAGAGGTCTAATTGAAGAATTTATCTTTTCTTATCTATGTAGGGTGGAGGGCGGGCTTTTAAATATCGTGTGTCATCAGTTATAAGTTGGTCTAAAATCGAGTCGAACTACAGAGTAATAAAGAAAACTTATAGAGTAGGTTTTTTAGGTTTGTTTTTTCTTATCCACAGTATTACTGCGAGCACTGCTGGGCGACGATCCACTCGCGGCCCGGACGCGAGTTCCACAAGCCGCTGGTGAAGGAGGGCGCGGACCGGCCTCGCGCCGTGCCCTTCCGCTGGTGCTAGCTGGGCCACGCTGCGCCACGGCGGGCCACGCTGGCCCACGCTGGGCCACGGTGGGCCACGCTCGGCTACGGCGGGCCACGATGGTCTACGGCGGGCCACGGTGGGCCACGTTGAGCCACGGCGAGCCACGGTACTTGGGTGGTGGCCGGTGTGACGATTTGAATGGTAAATGTTGGTTGTAGGCGATTGTTGAACATGTAGCGATAGGTGATGAAAATGTACCTGTGTTGATGAAATTGTACCTGTGAATTACCATAGGTACATGTTTATCGTCATTAAAATGTACCCATAGTGTTGATTGTTTGATGAAATTGTACCGACTTGTAGTAGAACAGGGTTATATATGCGGAAAGCGTTTGTGTACGAGGATGTAATAGTACCTATATGTATGCAATAAGTTTGCAATAGTTAGTTGTCCCGAAAATGTCTAGGTGATCTGTGGATTGAATATGTACTATTTGATGGATTTGATGTGAGTTAAAATGCCTATTTTGATTTATGAGTACAATGTACCTACATTTGTTTATATAATATATCATAAATTACATCATTTTGACGACCGGCGGTTTTCAATCTGTTTCTGTAATTGCATTTTATTATGCTCGTAACGTTAAATAAACACATGAACATATTATTTTACGTATTAGAAATGGTATTGTACTAAAATAATGAGACTAAAATTCCGTTATTATATGTTTGGTGCAATTCCATCCTGAAGTAATAGTACAATTCGATCCATTGATTTTCTTCCACATTAAGAACACCAGTACAATTTACTACCAGAGGATGAGTTTGTACCTTCATCCTGCAGTAAAAATGTTATAATGTAATTATGTTTTATTCAATTTAAGTTTGTTTTATAGAAATGTAACGTGTTTTTATAATTTAACGATTTTGTACCGTCATCCTCTGTACTAGAAATGGTACGTTAACTTGTGGGACATTTTGTACAGATTACAAGACACAGGTACATTTTTGGAATGACAGTCTAGTAGTATGAAGAACATTGTACGACTATTAACTTAGGTACAATAATGGTACAAATTTTCGATTGCTTACATTATTGTTACACTTGCATATTGTACCTACTGTTTGCTCATACTACCAAGTTTTTAGCACTGGCAACATTTAAATTTAAATCGCCGCACTGGCAACACCGTGGCCGCTGTGCAAGATGGCGGAAAAAAAACGCGCGAACGTAGTTAAAAAGTTTCCAAGAATATTAGTGGTTCTAAAACCGTTTATAGATTGTTTTAAAGGGACTCTAAACCACATTTTTGACTATGAGTGGCCGGTTTAGCTGTACCATACACTTTGGCAGTTTCCCTGCAATTTTTCGACAACTCCACTTGTAGTGAACTCACGGCTTGTTAGTACCTGTGTGTGGGTGTTACACGGAACACCCACGGCATCAGAGTGACGTGAAATTCTCAAATTAAAGTTTGATTTTGTTGTCGCTTTGATGGCGTGGGTGTCGTTTTGAATCTTTGAATAGCAGCGTGTAATGGTTTTTTCTTTACATTTTATTGATTCGTCGTTTCGTATCGACAGCAACATTATCCAAAGTTATTAATGTTAAGCGAAGTTATAGAATACTCGAGCGATGCGTTTGACGTCCAACATGGCCGCCGCGTTGACGTCTGTCATTCGGTGTTGCCATTTATCGGATGGATTTCTACCAAATGGTAGGTTTCGGCGTGGCGTGCGGACGCGCTGATTTCTATATAGGCGGAAACGTATTCGAGTGTATAAATTTATAATATAATATTGAAAAAAAAAATACCTTAGCTAGTTGTCAGTTTGTCGTCTCTGAGTAAGCTATTTTGACGTAGCGGTGGCCGCACGCCGACAAAATGGTGCCGGTTTACGACATGTTTTTGTCGTGGTTGCGTCCGCTCTGTTAACGTAAGATATTAATGTGTAAGCCGCGCCAATGGAGAGTGGAAATGTGATTGACTTTTGGTACGCACGGTTCATTTTTTATCTGGACAAATTTGAGACATATATGAAAACAATACAGTAGCATTATTTTTGACAGTTTCTTCGAGTATATTGGTGGTAATTTTTTTTTTGTAAGTCACCATTTTCAATTCCACTCTTCATTGGTACTATTATAAGACATAAGTGGAATGTCATATTTCTCAAGATATTGTACCTGCGTAGCTAGATTGAATTTCCTAGTGTTTTCCCCTTAAACCCCCCCTTTTTCTACAAGTGATTTGGATATTGTTGCGTATGTCTAACGTCGTTCGGTTTTGTTATAGTTTTGTTTTTTTTTTTTTGTTTTTTTCGTTTAATATAATTGTATTGCGATTGGTCGCGAAATCGCAATCGTGTGTGCGACTAGTCGCGCGTCGTTTTGACGGACTTTGCATCGACAGATATAAAGTGATAATTCATTTTTTTTTATATTACAAATATAATATGTAATTTAGTCTTTTTATTGCTTTTTCTTTGTTACTTACTAATATAATTGAATGATGATTTAACACATTATAATATTACATTTTGTCGATATAGCAATATTAGGAAATAATACAAATTCTTGAAGTAAAACTTCTTTTCAACAGGAAAGAGTGTATATTTAGCGTGAGACGAAAGTTGCTCGCGCTGATGTAACGCATAATTTATTTTTGATTGGAAAAAGCGCCATCTAGTTTACAAATATCTGTCGATGTAAAGTCCAAAGCAATCGTGGTTTGTTCCTAAAACGTAGGATCCTTGAAGCCTTCGGGAGGCGGTATTCGGAGGAACGTTAGTACAAAGCGTTTTAGTAAGAGCGTTACCATTGGGCTGTAGTTTGTTTGAGAAACTTCTTATTATACCTATAATTTAGTATTAAAAAAAACCCTGTTTTTAAAGAGTATTTTTTCTGATTCGCCGGGGTAGTGCAATAAGTGGTAGTTTAGTGACTATAGGAGTATATTTACTGGTTTGTAGCTAGTTTTTTAGGGGTCCGATGCCTTCGTCGCGTGTGGACGCTGTTACGTTTGGAGCGCGGATTTTTTGGGCGCGAGGTTAGTGGGATTTGAGCGTTGTCTTGCGATCCGGTCTTGTTGCTATTGAACGGGGTCTTTATGGGATTTACAAGGGGTAAAGGCTAAGGGCGACTTTGTTTAATGAAGCTAGTTGGAGACGTAAAACGGGCATTACGTTATACACATTTGCATGGCCGGCTGTATAGGATCACGGAGCGTTTGTATTCATGAAACGAGTGCTAAGTCCCAAAGGGTATCTCAGTGGTCAATAAAATCGACATAGACAAAAAATTGAGGTGATGTTGACATCTTTTCAGTTCCGTGTATGCATGTGTTGGCACAACTGGGAATCTAAACAAGCAAGGAAGCGTCAAAAATGAATGCCGCTATAATCTAAACCTTGCCTCGGGCACCGCACACGTGTAATATTACAACCGCGAAAATTACTGTAGTCAGTGGTTTGTGTCGTGCTTGTACCGTGCGGCTTACATAACATACGTATGTTGCCTTTTCCACCCTTTGTAAGAACAATTTCGAGCACTTGTGTTTTTTAAAAGGTGATGTTACGAACCGAACAGTTTACAGTCAGTGCGTCTAGCCTATCAACCAAGCATTGTTGTAATGTAATGCCCAAAATTACAGTTACAGCCTTCGCTTACATTTAGATTATATGCCTAACTTATATAATATGCGTAGCTTTGTTAAAGGAAGAGTCTTACTGCATTGGGTTATAGAAACTTAGCATTAAATACGAAGAGAATCAGGAATAGACTATAAAATTGGGCATCATGAATTCAAAAAAGTTCTCTGTTAGAAGAATTTGTCCTTTTTCGACCATGCTTAGTGCTGTCCGTACTTTATGCTCGCCCACGACCTATGTTGTAAGATCTAACCTGCCCCCGTAAGCCGGATCGATTTGAAACGCTCCAAAAGTTCCCCTCGGACACACTCGCTGTGTACATTCGCACGTATGTTTTGTCAATCGGTGAGTCAGGCTTGTTGGTATGTACTTAATAAGATATCGGACACAGAAGTCGTATCCCCGACCGACCACGGATGTATAGACTGTAGTAAAAAAAGACTTGCGTGAATTTTTTGATGGTTTTTTCTCAATTGTTTCGATGTATTTTTCTGTGTCGTGTGGTTTGTTCTATTTCTAAATTGTCGATGTGTGAGGCGTTTGTGCCTTGGCGTTGAGCAAGTCGCGCTGTTGGTGTTACCCCCTCCCGTTGTGATTTGTTCGCGAACGACGCTGTGACTTGGCTTCTGTACTGTACGCTCGGCGCTCGATAAATTGACGGACACTGCCTGAACTGTTACGTGGCATTAAATCCTCAGAAGTAGCAACGTATGCCAATTTCAGATGGGACTTCCAACCTGTCTGGGGTTGTTCAATTGTCGATAAGGCAGTGACCACTTACCAACACGTGGAATGATCCTCTTACCGGCCTGACGAAACCTGTAAAAAGATTCGCCCTGTCTTGCACAAGGTGAATATCGCGTAAGAATCTGAGCGTCGAGGTGTACATAGTACTATATTCAGACCATCCCGGTCTGATTTATATAATGCCTGTTATGGAACCGTCTGTGCAGTGGGCTTTATCTAACTCAGTGGCTCTTAGATCGATTTTGACGAAATGAGTGCGATTTTTCCAAACCAAGTATAGCAAAGCGGGCGGTTTTAATCGAGAATCTTTTTCGCTTAGGCCTCGTCTGATTAAACGACATCAGACGCTGTTACCAGCACCTTGACACGCCCACGGTCAGACGTGGCTTTAAAATAATTTCGTTAATAGATTTGTAATAGACATTGTTGATTGTACCTATTGATTTCGTTTTGACTTGAGCATTTGACACGCGTTTCGGTCTGATGGTTACCAAAAAAAATATATTATATACCTATTTCCATTCGGAAAGTTGCTATAAGGGGTCCCACCCCGCGATCGTTTTCATTCCTACTAATACTTCGAATTCCTACTATATTTCGTTATTAGAGTGGCAACACCACAATTAAAATGTCAAAATAGTATGCAGTAGGGTTGAGAATAATCGATTTCGATTTTTAATAAACGTTAAGTAGATTCAATTCGTATTTAGTAGTGCATTTTAGTGAAAAAAAAAATATTTGCCATAACTGTCGCGTCTCTGTGCTTTGCTCCCGACGCGCCTTGTTTTAAATTCGATTGACGAGCAATTATTGATTGATTGACGTAGACAAATATTCGAATTGATATATATTTTCTTAGTATTTAGATAACTTCTTAAGCGTCGGGAGAAAGGTGCGGAGATGCGGTTTGTTTTATGCACCCGTGTGCGCGTAAAACTCTTAGTGAATAGTAAAATTATAAAATAGTTTCAGTATAGCTAATTAACATGCGAAATCGTGGTTTCCTCTAAAAGTTAGATGTTAGATTATATTTTTCAATCACATTATGGCGCCCCCAACACTATTTTTCACCCTCTCACGGCACTCAATTATCTTCTATTACTAACCTCGTTTATAATTCCCAATTTTCGTTATTGTGATTGCATTTTATCGTATCTCTTGTATACGATACGTTCTTGTGGCGTTTTGTGACAACACTTTTCAAATCTTGATCTACAACCAATCGTAGCTGTGACGTGATCTTCGGTTTTTTTCCGATTCCGTTTGTTTTCAACTTTCTCTCTGTGCATTGTCCATTTTTGGTGGTTCTTTTGAATGAGATTGCTCAAAAGTTTTTGGAGAAAATTGTTTGTGAGTGCCCCCTACCCTCCTAGTTGCAGAGGAACGGCATTGCGCGTGTATGAGTGTGTATGGTCGCACTGTCCCATTTTGTATTTTTGTATTTTTATAAAAAATCAAATTTAATGTGAAATTCGGACGTGACTTTTTTACTTTACGCGCAGTATGTATACCGATGATGATGCTCTGAGCATTGTCATGCGAGCCCCGGGCCCTCCGGGCCCGCTCGCGGGACTGCGCGTCGCGTAGCGTTTTTTAAAAATTGACAAATTGGTGTTAGATTTTATTATTAAATGCCGAGGTGTTTGGGATATGTAGTCTGTTTGCGAGTGGTTAGTTTTTGCACTATACCTTGAAGCTGAATGATTGGAAGGGATGGTGCAGCGCAGACGCATTGAAGCGGCGTTGTTACGATGTGTGGACGTTTTCGTGCTGTATCGAGAGAGTGTGCGTGTGGGGAGGTTGTTCGAGTTCTCCTTTATTTTTTGTGACTTTGCTGCGATACTTGGCTCTGCGCGTTCTGTGGAACGGTGTAAGAGTGCGTTTTTATTAAGAATTGCTTAAGGCATTAGTATCGTGGTACTTTTAGAAGATGCTTTCTGATGTATCAGTTTACGTCTCGCGCTCTTTTCGATTGTCCTTTAATTTCTACTAGACCTTTCGATTTGTAGGTACGGTTTCGTTTTTTTTTTTTAAGTTGTTTCGAATTGCCTTTTAGTTGTGCGCGGGTCGTGTTTCAGTTTCTTGTTTAGTTGTTTGAGTTTAGTTTAGTTTGTAGTTGTTGTTTTTTGCCCGGTGACTTGTTTATGGCCGCGCTGTCGGCACTTTGTTCTTGTTGTTCGTACGTTGTCTGTTTTATATGTCGATCGTGGCCGTTCGAAGCTGTTCGATTTGTATATTTTCATTTTAGATAGTAATTTTGTCGTTTGGCATATCACGTGAGATTCACATAGTACGGGGGGCATCGCGGTGTCTTTTCTTATATATACATTTTTTGAAGTGAAATTTGTACTTTTTGATGATAAATATCGTAGCTAAACTTTGATGATGTAAACGAGTAATAATAAAATATATTGTTGTTGTTGAAATGTCTGATGTTTTGACCCCTCGTGTCGTCCTGAGTGAGTTTTTTTCGCACTTTATCACTTGCATGTACATAGTGGAAACGGTACGTTGTTTCTTAGTAAAAAGTTGATGAAAGAAAATCCGCAAAAAAAAAATGTTTTTTATCAATACGTCGGCGGCGGACCGGATATAGTGAATTTTTTTATCTTAGCGCGCGCCTGGAAACGGCAGGCTTGTAAATCTTCGTACCTAGGTACTTTTAGTAAAATTATTATATTATTAATATTAATAAAATAAAAGATAGCGAAATGTAGCGCAATTCATCAATAATACCTAGTTGAGTATGATATAAATGAGAATAGTACCTAAATAATTGGTGTGTTGTGTAATATCCGAGCGTGATTCACTTGATTGCGTAAAACGCAACGATTTCACAGTATTTGTAGAAAATTTCCAATTTTTCTATAGGGCAACACGCCAGGTCACGTGATGTGGCGAGTGTCAACTGTCAGATTGTAGAAAAAAAATTAAATATCGCTTGTTATACGTGAGTCGAGGTAATTGCGTTTGGATATTGTCCGTCGCACCACTTTACCTTGTAACATTGCTAGACAATATATTGTGTTTGTACTTCTTGCACTGTTTGCATCGGGTATTCTTCTATAATTATATATATATATGATATTATATATACGAGTGTATACCAAGGTGGGGATAGACTGCTTACTAATGACACCTGAAGTAAGTTGCAAAACCGAAAAAATGTAAAACTTGGAACAAATGCGTTTTTTCAACTTTGATTATATAATTTAACTATTGTCATGAAATTACATAATTCTAGGTGGTGGTGAGGAATGTCCTAGGACTTTCCCAACAGGTCTATGCCCAGAAATATAAAGTGACATGAAAACTAATCCAACTAAGTGAAAATGTTATTAATAGATTCTTTTATTTTCCAAAGAAGTTGCATTTAAAGTTTTGTGCTGTTTTCATACGTTGGTTTGTTTTAGTAAGCATTCTATCCACATTCAGTATATCTACTAAACTAATTCGTCAGTTATCATGTTCGAATGGTCTCTTTGAACTGCGTTTACAGACCGGATGGTGCATAAGAAAATATTTTTTTAATGAATTTTTCAACGGAAACCGACTCCTTTTAATCGAAAAATTATATTCTATATATTGTTATTATTGGCTAAAAATCCTTGTATATCTCCGTGTATTTTTCCTCTTTGTAAAAAAATATCGTACTAAAATAAATAGTTGAATTTTTTCGTTTTTTATGGGCTTTGCGGCGGAATTATATTTGTAAATATGTTTGTTGTATGAATTTTTGATAGGTGGTCTTTAGTCGCTTGTTTGTGTTATAGGTGTGGCCGTCCATATATTGCTTCACACGATTAAAGGAGAGAAAAGAACCTACTAGGTGTCACATTATGTAACATGGAATATATTTCATGACAAAGGAAACCCAAAGTATCTCGCTAATGCTAATGTGAGAGTTTGCGATTACGTATGTGCGTTTGTTACTCTATCACGCAAAAATTACTGATTGGATTTCGATGAAATTTTCCACGCAGATAATTTATGACCTGGATAACGTGGGATACTTTTAACACCGAGCGGAATGCCAGGAAAAAGCTAGTTAAAGTAATTTAGACAATGCTGTTTTAGGTGAGTGCTCAAGTCGGCAGGGTCTCAGAAGTGTGTTGAGAAAAGTAAAAGAAATCACGGAATTCGTGTGTTGTAATATATCGATGGCCACCATTTTATTTATAGCCTTTTTAGTCAAATTCAAAGCGTACAACAAATGTTCTGTGTTATCATTAAGCCCTAGTTTAATCTCGACATTTGTAGTGTTAAATTTAAATGAAAGAGGAGTCGGCCTTGACTATAATTTGAAATTAGATTTATATATTTTTATAGTGTTATTTCAGTAACCTGTTAAATGTCTACAAACAATTTTGTTGGTGATTGCGTGTGTTTGGGACGTTTATGTCATTTGTAGTTTTTTCAAAATGCCTCGGGCAACAAATTCTACTAAAATGGTAGCTTTAACTTTCGTATGGCAACTGGTTTGACATTTTGGCAGATCGTAGGCAGCTTCACACGTTCAATAATAGTTATAATGTAATAATTATGAGTATCGTAGTATCGTGTGTGGTCGGCCGAAAATAATTGAATTGACGGACATTTTGATAAAACTACAACAGTGACGTCACGCCCCAAACGTAGCTGAAGTTGAAACATTGTATTGAATTTTGATGATTTGCTACAGATTTTGGCGAGAACATTATTTGATTTGAATTTATCACTTTAAAATTGAATTTTTAAACATTGTTTATTTTTTATAATTTGTTCGAGCCAAACGAAGATTTTGCCGTTATTGTTGTTTTCACTCTGTTTTTAACCTGTACCTCCCTTTGATTATCTGTGCGATTTGTGAATGATGTTCTGTTTTCGAATTCATCGCCATTTCTGGACCTATGCTTTTGTCTAGAAGACGTTATACTCATGTAGACGACGTAAGAAATAAGTGGGAATGTTTACTTTAGAAAGAACTTTGGCCTCTTAGTAAAAATAAATGAAAAATATTTAAAAACATTTTTCAATTAGAAAGTTTCATAAGCAAAAATTCTGTACTATTTCGTGTATGAGGCATTCTACTTTAGTCCTCAAGCTAAAGAATCTAGCAATTCATGGTATGGTTTAATAACTACTTAGAATATTTCTTTAAACTTATGCTTAATATTATACGCTGTCTACATGTATATACCGTCTTCAAGCCTTATACGCCCCCCTCTTGTTTTTTCAAGTGCAATGAATTAATTTAGACTATTGTGAAGATATTAAAATGAATTTGAAACTTTTGTGCGTTTTGTCTGTAGTTTGGCTTTCTGGGATAGTGCAATGGGCTCGTTTGTTTTTTTTTTTGTATATTTTTTTTACAATCACGTCAACTTTTTATTATGTCGTTCATTTGACGCCATTTGGTAAAAGTTTTCTATTCAGCCTGAGTTTTTCTTTGCTAAATTGACATTTATGTTATCACTGCCGTCCTTTCCACTGACATTTTTTATCTGTATTTTTAACAATCCAATTTTCTAAATTTAGGGCTGGATAGTTAAATTCAGACATTTTCGTAAGTTACACCTTTTCGTAATCGTGTTGTCACAGTACCTATTTTTGTAAGTTTTTTTTTGAGTCGTGTTTTCTCTGTCGACCGATGACCAAAGACAACGTCCCAAAGATGGCGGTACCAAAAAAGACAGCGCGGGAAACCGTAATTCCTATTTTATTTTTGGAGAAAATGCGGCTCCACGGAGATTTCGATTTGACGGACAAAATTGGCAAAAAGGAAAAAAATATGATTTTAGAGTTGTAAGTACCTCAGTATTCGGTATTTGAGTATTTTCCTCGTCTTGTCCCGTACGACAATAATATTTAAACGATGTCAACTTGTCGATTTAACGTGTCAACGATAATAATATTTAAAAAATCGTATATTTCTCATCTATGTCATTGATGTTTATTTTGGGACATTTTTTTAATAAGTTGATTTTGATTTTTGTCAGCATTTGTCACAAAAATGTTTTTTTTTGCGTCAATTCAGACAATATTGTTCGTCAAATCATAAGCTCATATATTGATTTTTGTATAACCTTTTTATTTTAGACGTAGTATACGATTCCTGCTTGTTTTGATGTATTTTTGAAGTTATTCCTATTTATTTATTTTTTACCGTTTTTGTATAACATTTTTTTAATTTTATCGATTATTTGACTAGTGTTTACGATTTATCACCATAGTTTAGCGTTTTTAACGGTTATTTTAGATGTTATTCAATATTTATCGATTTTGGTATCACATGCGTATAAACTAAGCTTGTCGACCATAAATAGCACTCATTGGCAGTAAATTATTAATAATACGGGCAATTTTAATAATATATATCCCGTGAAAAATTTGTCAAAATTAGGCATTGAATATTTGTACTGTTTTTTATGTACATTAAATAATAATGAAACATAAAAAGCTATGTTATTAAAATTGCTTGTATAAGTACGTTTAAATATTTAAAGTTTGAATATAAATAGTGATGGAAAATTGTAAAAATCACAGTTTTTCGATAGTTATAAAATTAATGTAGATTCAAATTTCAAAATCGGAGCTTTACTGGTATATTATTTTCTGTTTTTCGTTTGTTTTCTATATGAATAAAATTTTATATATTTATATTTATTGACTAAACGATTGGTAGAGCGTACGCTATGTAGATTTGAGGTTTTTTTTTCGTTTTGTTTTGAATAATAATTAATATTATTTTAATTTATAAGAGTGAAGTTTATTTTTTTGTTACTTGATAGTATTATCTTAGAGTTATTATGCTTTATTGGGGTGGTGTGGCAATTGGGGTGGTTTTAAAAGGGGTTGGTGAACAAAATTTAAATGAAACTGTTTATATATTTTTTCTTAATTTAAACGTGAACGTTCAAGATTGTGTTAAAAGCTGATCAGCGCCATCTAGCGGATTTTACTTGAAAACAAAATATTTTATTATAAACAGCACGCAATGCAATTAACTTAAGATTTTTATGTGATTTAATTATCCCTGAATGATTGAATTTTTGAATAATAAAAACTAATTATTTAATAATAATAATAAATTGTACTACCATTTCACCCCACGCTACCCTTTTAAAGTAGTAGGTATTATTTAAACTGAAATACTTGGATTTTTATATGAATTTTATTATTATAATATGGTATTTTACTAAATATTAGTCCAATATTAAATCTTTATATGTTTGTTTTATTTAACCCCAAAAACATTAATTAATAATATAAGTATTATATTCGTATAATGATATAGTATCAGTATATACAGGTATACAGTAGATATTGTTTATTTCGTTTAATTTATTAAAATAATTATATAACAACTAGCAGACCCGTGCCCACTTCATTAGGCATTAAAAAAAATAAAAAGTGCCCTATCTTTTAATTTAAATCAATCTGCACACGATGTGAAAATTTGATTGAAAT
>DWLI01003180.1:0-12118 GCA_018249915.1 Cecropterus dorantes dorantes
TAGAAGTCAAAATTAATTATTTATTAATGAAGAAAAAAAATGAATATATATCTATAAAATATATAACGAGTTATTTTTCTAAATTTCACAGATTTTTGAAATAGCTACAAATTATAGGAAAACTAATGAACAAAGTTGGTAACACTATACGTCATATGTCAAAATTGTCATTGTGGTTTCGGTGGACCCTTGTTCGATTGTCATTGACACGAACGACGAATTGGTAGAGAAATTATAGAATTATGGCGTCGAAAAGGATTGCCCAGAGCTCGATCAACTGGTCGGCGCTGGCCGAGAGAGTGCCAGCCGACCAGAAGGGCAGCCTGGCGGCTTTCAAAGTCAAGTCCGATGGATACCTCCGAAGGTTAGTTTTTACATGGATGTTACATAATTTTTGACGTTCAGTTAATAATTCCAAAGTATTATCTCAAAATAGTATATATTAAAAAAATGTGGTTATAACATTGACAAGTTTTATTAAATAATCAATATAACAATAATTAATTATATTCCTTGGTAGGGTTATAGTTATCGATTCACTGGCGGCTCCCCAAAAACTAAAAGACACCTTAATATTTTGACATCACTTTTCTTGAAAGCCTAGCTTCGGCTGGTTGAACCCCACCGAAAATGAAATCGCCAGTATTGAAACATAGTTGACCCTACCAACACTAGTTACCCTTAGTATTAAAAAAACAGATTACCTAACGATCAAGTAAATTTACTTTTTCTCAATGAAAATACAACTTAACTTGGGATGATACGACATCTGACAACCATTTTTTAGCAGTGAGAGGAATTCCACTCTTTCATCATCAAGAATGTCTACTTAACTGTATTAATAGGGTGCCATTTTAAACAGTGGCCTCTTAATAAACATTTTAAAAGCATAGATTAAACTGAAAGTTGTTGATTTTAATGTAGTTTCAATACATCATTTCAGAGTGTTGGCGAACCCACCAGAGCCACCAAAGATCAACTGGACCGTGTACAAGCAGACTGTACCTATTCCCGGTATGGTAGACACCTTCCAGAAGCAGTATGAAGCTCTGAAGGTGCCCTACCCCGCGGACACATTGACCTCGAAGATCGATGCACAGTGGGTGGAAGTGAAGAAAGCCATTGAACAGTTCATCCAAACCTCCAATGCTAACATTGCATCGTAAGTAAAATTAGTATTTTAGTACTACTCAACCATGCTAACTAGACGAATGGAAGGTATTTGGTTTCCCTCCCCGGTCCCGCCTCACGGCCTGCTCTCGTCCTATCACCGTTCGCACCTAAACTCCCTAATCTGTTTTGATTTTATATAATAAAATAAATAAGCAAATATTTATTTGTTGTACTCATTAGGTTTTGTTCCAATGATAACCAAAATAAGTAAAGCGTTGTTTAATTAAAAATATACTATAAATTATTAAGACAGAAATTTATTAAAAATCACATCTTATTGAAGTCAACATATCACAAAAATCATTATTATTATTTTTTTTGTCATCAGTACTCGTGAGCTTGCGAGTGATGTCACATTTGACATTCGTCTAGTTAGCTTGGTTGACTTGTACTAATATTATAAATGTAAATGTAAGTTTGTTTGTTACGTTTTTTGCCAAAACTACTCAACCGGTTCTCATGAAACTTTGTACATCAATGTATAATACAATATTTTAGAGGTATTAAAAAGTATCCTACCTTTTACCATTAAAAAAAAATATTTTGGCCAACATGATTTTTTGTGAAAAAATTTGAAAATGTGAGCGAAGCTGCGGGTAATAGCTAGTAAATAATATTTTAAAACCGGTTTGTGGTTTGAATCTGGCGCACATCTATTTTAGCCCAATAACAACAGTGTAAAAAGCAGATGCAATTTGGTTTGTAGGGTGTGGTATGGTAGCTATTTTGTCTGGGGTTGATTAAGGTGTCCATGGGTGGCAATGATCACTTACCATAAAGTTCACTACATGCTTGTTTGATATAAAAGTAACACAGTAACATAAATAAAATGGTTTTGTAATAAATTTGTCCATGTTTTTTTATACAGTACAGTACAGACCTATTTTTTAAATGTTGAATTTCCACATTATTTTGTATAATAAATTATCATCACTTGCCTAATCATCACAGAGAATAAACTTATTAAGTTAGAACTAGAGTTAGAACTAGAACTAGAGTTTACTCTCTTGCTTGATTTTATAATGTAAAAGGATTTTTGACATTCCTCCCCATAGGCAGTTAAATGTTTTCAGTATATTAGTACCCCAAAGTATGTTTGCTTATCTGTAACAAGGAGAGGGATAAGAGGTCCAGATCCCTCTTTAGGATACATAAGAATAGAAAAAATCTTGGAACAGGAAACATTTATTTTTTATTTTTTGCTAATATAGACATTGTTCAAAGCCCACTGTTAGGGTAAGAAAAATATTTTGATTGAATGACGATTTATGTACTTTTGGCTGTTGTTGATACACCCATGTCTGAACCGTCATATTAAATGTCATATAAGAATAAAGACAATGCGAACAACAATTTCAGATATGAAAAGGAGATCCAACAAATCCAGGCCCAACTTCCTTACGCCGACATGACCATGGAGGACTTCCGTGATGCCCACCCCGACTTGGCTATCGACCCGATCAACAAGCCAACCTTCTGGCCACACAACCCTGAGGAGCAGCTCGACTACGTTGACCCAGACAAACCAGCTCAGTCTGCCCACTAAACTACAATCAATATGGCTGGCCTACAAAATACACTATAAATTGCATCCCAAACGCATAGTTTGTCTTTGTAATAGTTAAGCCATACTGAGAGATAATGTGGAAAATAAATATTGTGTATAATTTATCATGTAGGAATAAATGTTAAATACAACATCTACATTGTGTTTAATACAAGCACCTGAACCTTAAAAATAGTTTGTTGAATATTGTCCCTAAAGCATTATTGTAAAGACAATATTATGTACCAGTAAGAGATGTGCCAGATCGTTAGTGATAGATCCGCGGATACGGTTCTCAATTTTCTTACAAATTTACTGACTTGATTCGCGTGTCCTTGAAGCGACAGACCTTTATTGACATGTTTCTGCTTGTGCCCTTGGTACGACTTTATTGTTTCCTTAAAACACTCATTGTTTTCGTTTTTCCTTATCTTTGCAAAGTATACTGTCATTGTATGTACTAACATATAATGTTAACATATTTGATTTTTGCAATATGTGATATTAATAAACAACATGGAATTTAATACTATTTCATTACTACTTAATCGCCTGTGTACATTTAGAATTTTGTGTATGTAAGAAATTTATAAGTAATATGAATTTCATAATAGTTATAAAAGATATGAAAATTATGCGGATACGGATCTTTATCAAGCCTCGGATATGCGCGGATACGGATACGGATCTCTGTCACATCATCACACATCACACGACAGCGACAAAATGTTGACAAGTAGTGATTACGTGTGAATATTCCTTCGTCTGGATTCGCCAGTGTGCATGAAACTGTATTTTTTATACAAATGTGCACACGCCTAAGTGGTTCTTGTTGTGATATGTGAGAATTAGTGTTGCTGATTGTAGTTAAATATCGATAAAATCAAATGATAGCAAGACTATAGATTTTATGCACACCCTTCTTTTATTCTAAGCGCTTGATATCGTAAAACAAATCTTTATGTATAATTATAATTGACTGTATTGAGCACAATGCCCAAAACTATTAAGAATACGCGACTATCCTTACCTTAAGGAAATAAATAGGATCTCATAGTTGTTATTTTCCTGAGCTTTAATTTTATCCATCATTGAGTTTTTATAATTTTCAAGTTGCGAAACAATCCATAGTGTGTGACTATACACTACTAACATACTAACAATAAATACAGAAAAAATCTACGACAACCACGGTCATAAAGGCCTGAAGCACACACTAAAATTAGTTGTTTTACTCTATTCAGTCGTTTTTAAGCAGTCTGGAATTTTTTTTTTAGAATAAATCATTTAATTTCATGAAACCTGTGTGGCGACCAACCGCGAATTATCAAGAGATGGCGCATTGACTGCATTCTGAATCGCACCATCAAAGTTTTCAAAACATCCAGCATATATTCAAGTTTTTAACAGAAATAATTTGGGCTTGACCAGTCCCCAGCATGAATATATCGCCAGATGGAAGATCTCCGATTGCCAATCTATCGATAATCACTATTGTCAAGAAACCATTTCTAAAAGTACACTTGACAGGCACAAAAATTCATGACTAACAGGGGAGATAAACATTGAAATGAAATACAATTATCTTTCCTAGTATATATTTATTTTATGAATTGCACAAGTTCAATACAACTTTGTCATTAACAGTTTTGTCAGACGAGGGAATGTTACAATCATTATTTGTGTAGAAACTAAACTTGCTATAATATTGTGGAGATTGTAAAACGTTTGTGCTGTGAGGTATGCTAAACACTGATTACCCTAAAGATATAACCAACAAGGTATCTTTAATAAAACATAATATTCTATTAAATGTAATATATTTATTAACACTGGTCCATCACGGATTTGATCTCAGTAAATAAAGTTTAAATCAGCAGTCAACAGACTAGAAATATTATTTAAAATTTTCCCCCAATTTTTATTTGACAATTATTTCTCAAAAATAAATTGTCTATGCTGTTTATAAGTTGAATCTTATTTCTTATTTGTCAAAATTAAGAAATAATATTGTTTAGTAATTTCGATCAAGGGAGTTGATCATGTTTTTATTAAATCCAATATATACCTATAAATACAGTAATAGTATAAAATAGTAATAGTATCAAGTAATAGCCGTAGAATGAGGGTTAACAAGAATACTCGAATTAGAAGAGAAAAAATCCGTGATGGGTATTTAAATATATAATTGATACTAAAGTACAAATGATTTTATCACTCTCGATATGCCTCATAACTTTCATCTTCGCTTCAACAAACACGCGTTTTACTTTTAAAATTGTAAGAAAACTTAGTAATTTAACTAAATTTAGAATCAAAATATGCAGTGCTTGAAGCCATAACTTTCCATAATGACATGGTGCAATAATGATAAAAAATATAGACTAACCCAACCGTGCGTTACAATTGTGTCAAACGAAACAAAGTTTTAATGAAAATTCGAGATATTTACATTGAAAAACATTCAACGACAGTTGTCTACAACAATAATATTACCTGTGTATGTGGAATTCCCATCTATGGACTACACTATTTTCCTATCTGTGAATTACTGTGAAGTGGCGTACAACCGTACGGTTAGATGAACTTAAAAACAGTGTGTGTACTTGTGTACGCACGTTAGAAGTTATACTTATTTGGCATAATTAGTAATATATTTTAGTGAACATAAACGAATTTCAACTACAGTCTGAAATGTAATTCGAGATCAATTACATTATTTAACAATGGTGTCATGTCAAAATAATATATGCTTATTGATTGGCGAAAGTTCTAAAATAAGGACTTTAAATTGTATGAATATCATAAATACATACAAATAAACAAAATATTACACTGTTTTTAGTTTTACCGTGAAAATAAATCTACTAAAAATAAAATGTATCCGTTTGAAATGAATTTTGTATAATTTTATAACATATTGGAAATAGAGTATGTTACAACATTTCGTGTAGTTTTATACGTCACATAAAAGATGGAAATAGGCTGTAAAATTTAATTGCGTGTGTTTAAGATATGAATATTATTAGTCACTATTTTAGGATTTTCGACAAACTTCGTTTACGAGATTATTGTTTGAAAAAGCAATACCTTACCACTTTTATCTCGAATTCCATTTCATCCAATCCATCCAGACTTTTAATGAAAATGACCAACACAAAAAGTAAATACAAATAAACAAACTCTATGTGGAACAGTGTAAAATGTTAGCCTCTAGTAGTTACAGACGCACGCAATTTTCATCCCCACGCACGTCCACCGATCAAATGTCCTAAAAACGCCAAAAAACTAAAATGATACGCTATCGTTCAAGATTATTTGGTCGGTGGCGGTGGTTGCGAGTACATGTTATAGTAGCTGGTGGGAATGGAGGAGTTCTGGTTCTGTCCGAAGCTTTGCCCCTGGGTGTAGTTGGTCTGGGTCTGGCCGAAGCCCGCCTGGAAGCCCCGGCCGCGGCCGCCGCGCCCCCCGCGGCTGAACGAGTTCTCCCTGCTGAAGCCGCCGCCCTCGCGGCTACCGAAGTTGGATCTCGTGTTGAACCCCGAGCTCTGGTTGAAGCCGTTGGATGAATCGTTGTCCCATCGGGACGCTGTAATTATGTGAAATACAAATTTTATAAAAGATTAAAATTATTTTTAATATTTTCTACATTTATATGGAGTTAATATATTTTGGTACTTTTAATTTCTGAATTATAATAATTAATTCTGAATCATATTAATATACCTAATGTTATATGAGACTCAGAAGGAATGAAAACAATTCATTGAATGCACGCGATTTAGAACGTAAACTCAGATTTCAACATAAATGATATGCAACTAACTATTATTATGAGTTTCTTGTGGTTAGAAGATTGTGTTACTATTGTATTCGGCAAATTATGGACGCTCTCACAAGCGGATTCAATGGGGAACTGTGACCTCGGGGTTCTTCCAATTTAACTGCAATTTTTTACAAATCTATCCATCACCTTTACGGCGTATCACAAGTTCGGAAATAGCAGGAATTAAGCCTTTCTGATGAGGACGTTGTCGTGTACATTTCAGAAGACATTTTTTTGAAATTGAATTCCTTCACAGCCAATCTTCGTCAGGTGAAACTCCCTTCCCCCCAGACTCGTAGCTCCACCAGAGACAAGTGCTAGGTACTCACAGCGCTCGCTGGCGAAGCGCGAGCCGCCGCGGCCGCGCCCCCGGCCGCGCCCGCGCTCGCTGCGGCCCGCGCCGTCGTCCCGCTCGCGGTACCGCCCGCGGCCTGCAACAAGTTCACAAATATACATTAATATTCGCCTAATCATCGACATTCGACTACTTTACAATAATCATAACAAAATTTGATTCAATAGTCAATAGTAAGAAAAAGTAAATCGGCTGACAGACAAAGGAAATAAGAAAGCTCGGTCATCTATTATCAAAAAATTAAGGAATTTTATCAATAGGTACCAAACAAAATAATTAAATCGCTTTACAAACAAGAGAAATATAAACACTGAACTGTTTCTTTTTGACCTATTTATATTTTACAAGTAGTTCAGTAGAACACTAATCATGAAAATTTGTATTTTTTTTAATTGATGACACTAAATTCCTTGAGTAATTAAAAAAATACAAAATATAAAAGCAAAATCCATTACTAAATAGCTCATTGTTTTCTTCATTCCTAACTAATCTATTTCATCAGAAAAGTATTTCTCCTTTACAATAACTTGAAACAAGAAAATAGGCAGCGCATAATACTGGTGTGATAGGCAGAAATCTATACTAATATTATAAAGCAATAGCGTTTGTTTGGTTGAACGGGCTAATCTCAGGAACTACTGATTGCACTCCTAGTCGTGAATAAAATTATATTAGGTACTATAATAAATGTTAACAGAAACCCAAAAAGCATACGAAAAATATAATTTAACGAAAATTTATTTTAAAATTGAAAAAAAACAACATGCTGTATATAAGTAGTTGATTGAGAGGTCGTCATGTATCGGCCATTCCCCGATAGGTATCATTCATCACCCGCTCTATCTGGCACAATGTAACACGTTAAAATAAAGCTTACAAGTATTACAGACTAGATGTGCTACGCGGTTTCACCCGCTACCAAATAAAAATAAACAAACAAACATAGCCTTTAGCCTATAGCCTTCCTATTAATGGACTATTCAATACAAAAATAATTTTTGAATTCGAACCAGTAGTTCCTGAAATTAGCCCGTTCAACCAAACAAACTCTACTACTTTATAATATTAGTATAGAAGTATAGATATGGACAGACTACCTTAACCTAATATATCTGTGACACTAACCTGTGATCTTCATTGTTCACAAGTTTAGAAGAGATATTAGAATATTATTTTTAATCTTGTTCCCGTGAAATTCACGACCGCAAGAGAAATTACATAACTTATATAGTCGGAAAGATTCGAGTCGTAGAACAGTATCAAACCTGTTATGCAATATTAAATAGAAACAAACAACATAGTATTAATAATATGAATCAATTTATTAAACGAAATCTATATGGTATATAAGTATATATTATATGAGAAATATAAATTAAACTCCAACTCCGTTTGGTTAAGAAACCATAAAACTTATGCACTTACTACTCGTGTACGTTTTATTTTCGTTATAAATGGAAAAGGTTTTCCATTTATAACGAAAATAAAATATTAGGTAAAGATTTGACTGACCATATTATGACATTTTTTTAAAGATTAATGTAGCAAACAAGCATGCCGTCCATGAATACCCTTAGTACGAGTTAATCTTGTTTCGAATTATGTTTTCGAACATCATTTTCAAGTACGTTACAAGGTACGGTCGAAAACGAAAACAAAACGTGAAGTGTACGTTGCAATTAAATTAAAGTAAACATTCAGTTGCAAAATTTAACTCATAAACAGATACTATTGTGTATAAAAATAGTATTCGACGACTCCAAGAATGATAAGTAACCAATGAATGAAAAACGTAATTAAATTAATAAGGCAGATATTTGCCTTTAATTATAGGTTTAAATACTCCGCCAATTTACGATAGGATGAACACAAAGGAACTTGCATACAATACAGTAAATTGAAATAATTATGCCTATACATGTAAAATATATCTGATAAGAACTCTTGGTTCGACCTCAGAAGCACCACCGCTGCATAATAAAAGCAGTGTTGTGCGCATATGGCGACCCGCATGACGGAGCGGTCACTATACCGGTCTGACGCTTAGTGCGTTCCGGGTTCGATTCCTGGCCAGACATCTGAACGAATTTAGATTTGGGTTCTGGTTCTGAGTGTTTGTGCGGTGGGTTCCTAGTGCGGGGCTATGAGTGTAGAAAGCGTGTTTTTTTAAAGCGTGTATGACCTCAAATATTATAATAAGCTTGTTTTAGTTAGTTAAATGTTCACGTTCATTTAAAAATAGATCGAATTACACCTAAATCATAAAGTTACACATACGTAAGCGACAAATGCGTTGCCACCCTTAGGAAACTAAATGGGAACGCGTTATATGCCTCACCAAAACTGAGCATTGTTATTCCAAAACAGACCGTACGAGTAAGATTGAATGACGGTTTCCATCATTAAGATTCCAATAAAATAATTCTATAACAAATTACTGATATGAAAATCCTTGTACTCTGTTCCCTTTCAGGTCATTCTAGTGATTATTTAGTAGGTGCGAATTCGCACGCACATTGCATTGTATAGCCTAGACCTTATTTTTTGTGACGTTCACACACTTCTTATAAATTTTATGAGATAAAATCTAAGTACCTAGCATAATGCTTGCACGTAATTAATATTGTGTTAATTGTCTGTCATTCGGAATTTACACACGAAATATTCTCGCTTATACCAAATTATTATAAAAATCGTTTATAGTATTTTTGTAATGACGAATAAGTGTACTGCCTTACTAAGCAGCAAGGAAGGTAGTTAACCCTTGGAATTGGATGGAAGATTAAGATGGAAAACTAAGATGAATAACACACATTTATGAAGGTGGTAGAACTCTTTTAGGTTCGGCTCCGGAAACACCATACACCAGCACGCCACCATCGCCATCGCCACCTATTTCCATCTAATAACAGCAGTATTGTACGCTGCTGTGTTCTGGTCTTAAGGGTAAGGGTAAGTTAAGGGTAAGGGAGACATATCCGAGGCGGTCCAACTTAATCCTCAAGGGTAGCAACGCATCTGTTGCCTTAGACTTGATCTTATCTGGGGTTGATTACAGATGGCCATAGGTGGCAGTGGCCACTTACCATCAGGTGGATTGCATGCTCGTTTGCTACTTCCATATTATAAAAAAAACTTTCCTGTCTAGTAAAAAAAGTTACTTTCATAGGTTTTTCAATTCTAGTCCTCTAGGGTGACAATCTGTGGCGGATCCTCCCTTATTCTCCCTAGGGTTGATTTCAGAGGCTCATGCAGTTACAGATGTGTATGGGTGGCAGTGGTCACTTACATTTTAATACATCATTTGCTACTTCTATTACACGAGTATATTAGGATTTTTTAACTAAAAATAGAAACTGACTTTACTAACTATTAAAGAGTTGAACATTCGTATCAGCTCAGCGTCATGAGATGGTGATGAACTTATCAAATATCTCAAAAATTGAATGTCTTTAGAAAACTTATATCAAAAACATTGTTAATACCTTTAAGATTTGAGTGTTGCCTTCGATTCCCAGGGATTCCATTATCGGATCCCGACTTGATGCCAATGTAACCACTTTGGAGTATATATTTAAAATTAAATAAATATCAAAATCCGGCCATAAATGGGAAGCAATTGGTGAACATACATAAAAAATACATACAGTCGAAATTAGAACCTCGTTGTTTTTGTTGTCAGTAAAAAACTTTCAAGCAACGTCTTCAAGTGTGAGAGAACATACAACATTTGACTGAAGGATTCTTCTGTCTCTGACTTGACACCAATTATTATTAAGTTCATTTGTTTCAATTCTTACTTTTAAATAAACATTTGTATGAACTGGTGCAGGTGTCACCGATGCCAATGGATCAATTATGTCCAAACGCTATTTATGGCTCTCAGCTGTCCTCGATTCATTTTTATAGAGTATTTTAGTATTGATAGCGCACAAAAACTACTGATCAGAAAGATAATTAACAAAAGTTAATAATTACGTCTGTTTGTTATTAAAAATACTGGCTTTGTTTTAAGGTTGTAAAAAAATTGTGTAAAAAACTTAAATGAGCTCCTTTATTAAGCCACTATACAACTCCTGGCTCCATCATCACGTCCTAGTTACCAAGCCCAGGTTCCCTATAATACTCGTCAAAAGGAATCATATGAGCCCTAACTCGTGGGGGTTACTAGTGACCACTGGTGAGTTCCACCCTCTAAATCCTGACTTCTTCAGCTGATCACCTCCAAAAATTTTAAATGATCGTATTGTATCCGATATACATACACATACCAAGTTTCATTGCAAACGATAATTAGTAGGTTAAAATTATCTTCCAAGATTTGATTCCTTCACGAGTCAAGCTAATATATAGCACGTAAGCAATATAATAATACGGCTACACTAAGATTTTTCCTGTGTCATGGATACTCAATGACATAACAGACCGAAAACACATACCTAAATTAATCATTTGGAAATCTGCGTGGCCGGGGATTGAACCCGGAACCCAGTGCGTGTCAAATCAGCCGACTTGGTGACTCGGGTCGTCCAATTATGCAATTTAGTGATCACAACCTTATGATATTTATAATTAATACTAACATTAAACGTTCCTGTGTAAGAACGGATGTATTGCTATTTCAAAAGACTAAGTAGGCTACAGGATATTGGACCTAAATCTTTAATTAAATATATCGCTTTATTATGAATTTTAATCTAAGTACAGTTATATTAATCTTGCGACACTTGAATCAAATCAATACAAAATCCGTTGTCATTCCTATATTGACAATTCGCAAATATAAATGAAGTTTTTCCATTTACAATAAATAAATAACAATCAAACTAAAATATTCAGTCTGTACTTCTAAGAAAACAAAAAAAAAAACCTTTTGTCATAACTAAATTATTCTAATATAAAGTCTTTTTTTTAATAAGTGTAATAAGATATATGTAATGGGGTTGTGACAAATACAAATGCTGTGTATGTTACTCGTCTTCACAAAATTAACAATTCTTTTATGGGTCAATGTATATGCTTTTATAATAAATCAGAAATTTGTCAGTCATTCATTTCAAAGCATTGATTAAAGTAAAACTTTGCCGCAAAGCATATTATAAAATTTCTGAATACATAGAAGACAAAGCAGTTTTGGGACTGAACAATAATATATATTTCAATGGATAATTAACTGTCAAAGTGTAGCGTATCTTGCCAAACATGCCTAATGTTTAGC
>DWLI01003181.1:0-12115 GCA_018249915.1 Cecropterus dorantes dorantes
CGCAAAACGCGAATATAGAATAAGTATATTCGTAAGCGCCGTGTTTTCGTCCGTCACCGAGCGCATACGACACCCGAATGAAATACCGACTCCATTCTTTAGTGGTTCCTACGAAACTCTATGATGTGACCGAGCCACCGGCCACTCCTGTAACGGTCGAGGAGCTCCGGCCGGAGAAGCTCCCGTGTGAAAGGCCAGCCCTCGCCCTGCTCACTAATGATATCGTCTACGCATCCTACCACACTTACCGAACGAACGATGTACAGGTATAAAATAAACGTCCCTAATTCTACGGAACAGATGATTAAACAGCTTTTTACTATGCGGAAGCCATAAATGTATGAGATCACAGATTATGTTTTTATCTACCTGTCGTCGTCCTTTCAATGTCAAAACTAAGATCACAAATTGATGAAATTAGCAATATGTTTATCGATATTTGTACCAAATTCCTAAAATATTAATAAACTGATACAAAATTTAAATAAATGATATTATCGATAAGTCAAAACTCGAAAATAGCATAATTTTGATGGATGTGATAGTATCGCATCACCGATGGATTTTTCTAAATCTTAAAAGAATAGAAATTGTACATAGGTTCTATAATATGAACTAGACATATATCTAATGAGATAACTTTTGGGAAATCCACACAAAACAGGTCAAAAAGATAGATCATTTTATTATAGTCTGTCAGTTTAGAAGTTATAAAATTGAAATTTAATATACGAGCTCTTGATTAGAAACAAAATGCATATTTTTTTTTTCGGGAAATTCTATACCGTATATAGTGAAACAGTGGTTGAAATATGATTTATTGGAACGAAGTTCCTTATAGCGCGTTGCGGGGCTTTTCGGAAAAAATTAAGATCAAAAGTTGTAACGACACTTTCTGCTATAGTTGCTAGCGCGTGTTTCTCTGTCGGTCTCTCTCTCTCTCTCTCTCATAGAAAGCAAGTCAGTTATTTTCGTTTCGTCTTTCTATTTCGCATTGAACAGTCTGGTGTCCCGACGATTATTTTTGTTGAGTGTATATAGGTTTTTTGTACATAATAAATAATAAAAATATTGAATCCTGACAGTGTTTCTGCACGAGTTCCGGATATTGCTGGTGAAGTTAGGTAAGTAGAGATTTTGTATAGACAATAATAAAAAAATATATTATAACTTAAAAGAAATAAAATTTTATTACAATTCCATCACTAATTAATCGAAAGGAACTTCATTCCATCCGGCCCTTGACACCTTTCAAGTTTTTATTATCTCTAGCGAGGCTTAACAGTTTAGCGGCACTCGCGATTCTTGTCCACTCTCGGATGTTTTGGAGCCAAGATTTGCGTCTCCTTCCGACTGTCCTTTTACCTAGGATTTTTTCCATTAACATTGTTTGGAGAAACCAATATCGGTTGTTACGAATGATATGACCTAGGTATGACAGTTTTCTTCTTGCAAGTATACAAAATACTACTATGTATACTATATTTATAAGTATAGGATTTGCATATGAAATACATTATTTTATTTCTAGGTTAATTCCGCAGCTCCGTTGCAATCAGTACCACGGTAATGAGTATCCTATGTGTTATCTAGGTCATAAACTGTGTGCCAAATTTCAGCAAAATCGTCCCAGTAGCGTGAAAAAATAATAAACACACAAACGAGTGCATCCTTACAAATTTTCGCATTTATAATATTAGTAATATTGTCAAGTGTTTTTTTAGCATTTCAAGCACATTTCGTTGTTTCAAAATTAAGTACAGTTATTATTTTCTTTATTTTTTGCTTGAGATAACTCTTAGAATGGAACGAGAGGAATTCAAGTCGGCGAAAAAAATCCAGATAATTTATGACATCTGTGTTCCTACAATTTGACAAGCAAACAAAAGGTTACTAAATCAAAAATCACAAAATTTACAAGGTTGTACTACTGTACTTGTACCTACCTTGTTCGAGTACAAGATTGGTACAAGTACAGTAGTATTTTTGCGTACTTTATTTTTCTCATAAAGCATAAAATAGAATTACTTCATATAAATAACAATACTTAAGGTAAGGATGGCAACCCTAGCTAGCATCCAAACCCTTCTACCGATTTGTCATATGACATCAAAAAAAATGATCTTATATAAATATTAATCTATTTTATTAAAACAAATAAGAAGCTTAATACTCTTAATCTTCCTAATATTATCTTCTTTATACTAAAATTAATAGAATATGCATTTTTTATAGTATGAAAGTAGCAAACGAGCATGTAGCCCACCAGATGGTAAGGTATGGACATCAACCCTAGATAAGATGAAAGTCTCACCTAAGGTTAACCACAGATGCGTTGCTACCCCGAGGACTAAGATGAAATGCCTCGGAAAGGTATGTCTACCTTACCACACCCTTCAGACCAGAACACAACAGCGCATAACACTGCTGTTTTTAGGCAGAAATAGGTGTGGCGGCGATACTTCCGGAGTCGAACTACAAACCACCTTCAAATTAAAATTTACCAATCTAGGAACATCTTGAATCTTGGAAATAATATCTGAAATTGGTAACGTGACCTGGAAGTAGTAATTCTACGTTATATTTCTCAACACATTTCTCGAAGCGTTAAAATTAAAGTTCCAGAACAATTAGCACCAAATCTAGCGCATCTCGTTGCTACGGTCAACTCGTTGTCACATAGCGGGACTTCGGGTACAAATCATTCGAAAAACTACAGTGCGCTGCTTACAAAACAAAAAAAGTATGCGTATAAGTGTACGCAAGTAAGAAATTATATTAGTTAAAATATGTATTAGAGTATTGTATCAAAACCAACATTAAAACTGAATTTCAAATTTCTGTTAATTTGTGCAATGGCATTGTTTGACTATATGATGGCACTATTACAGTTATTTATTCAAAACTGGTATTTACAAACTAGTATATACAATTTTTTTAGTAATATAATCTTATATGAATCCAGAAAGAAATAAAACATAGGTATACATATAAGTATACATATGGGTATACACAGGTAAACATAGGTTGACTGGCAGAGAATGCCATTAGGCATTAAGTTTACCCTGGTAACCCTTAGTTTAAGGTGTTTCAAAAAGTAAATGATCAAGGTATTTCTGCTTCATTTACATTATGGTTCTGTATAACCCATACATAGTGTATACAACTGTACACCGATTTACGATAAATAATATCATTGTGATCGATAAAACAAACAGATACACAAATTTACAGATAGATGGATGGATGGATGGACAGACGGACGCATTTATTCATACAGAACCCCCAAAATCAATTCAATTTTCCGTGCCGTTTGTTACGACAAACCAAATCAAGATACCTTCACTTAGAAGAAAAACAGTTTTAACAAAAAATAGAAACCGACTTCTATGGCACGGAAAAGCAAAAAAAAATATAAATATATTTGGTTTCTTTCATACACAGCATATTTTGTTAGATTACAACGACAAATCTATGTCCAACAAGTATATGAGCGACGACTTCGGGACTATGTGCTATGCCAAAATCGGTTCACTCAGTCGACGCTTCAAACATAAAAAAAAGACTAATTGAGACTCTCCTTTTTTGAAGCCGGTTAAAAATGCATGCACTCGTGTTTAGCGTATGACTGTTAATTTCCCTCGGTCAACTGTCCTAGCGTTAACGAATCGAGGCGCATTCAAAAAAAGCCTGCCTATACGTACACATTGTTCGTTTGCTTTGTGTGTTTTGCTAAGCAATCAATATGAGGTGGAGAGCGGTGCTTACTTTGTAAGTAACTTAGTACTTCGTGCTCAGTGTTAAGTAAATGTTCCCTTTCGTCAGTCCGTTTGTCTGTGCCTGATAATAATTGATAGTAATAAATCAATCTGCGCAGAACATTGACGCCACAATGAAACAAAAGATTTTACAGAGCGTAGCACTGGTTTTTTTTTACCACTTATTAGAAAGTATCATAACCGTATGATTGAAGGCCGCTAGTACTATCCTAATAAAATTTAAGCAAGATACAGGATACAGGATAGCTTTACGCCCATTGCCCATGTAAAAAACAAGATTAAAAAAACGTTATTCAAAGAAAAAAGGCAAATGCGCTAAGTTTCTTGCCGAATATTCTCCGTCAAGATCGTGTTTGGATCGGATGGTAGTGTTAAAAAAAATATTGTAAGTAACAATGTGTCTAGACCTATGCAAATTAAAGACATTTCGTTTCATTCAACAATTAAAATCCTTGTGTACTAGGAAAATAAGAAGAAATAGACAAGTGAGAATATGTACCTCCATTTTCCGTGCAATCGCTTGGTGATCGGGCAGCCTGATCCACTTAGCACGTCGCTTACAAATTGTTCCGTGACAACCAACACATAATAAAACATAAATTCTCAAATATAGCTACCGATATTCAAGTAATTTTATTTTATTATAAAATAATATTTCAAAAAAAAAGTATTTGACTACATTTTCTTATTATAATTAATAAATAAAAAGTTACTACTGTACATATTATTGATAACCAAAATATTAGATTTGTGCTTAAAAATTTAAAGGCTGCGCTCGAGGACTCTCGCGAACCTGGCGAGCCAATTCATTACTTGTGCAAAACTTTGATCGAAGCAATAAAACGTAGCATACTGTTATTTCTAACTAGATACAAAACAAACACAACCAAGCTTTGCTAATTACGTACATTAATAACTTTGACATCACTGCACAAAAAATATAAGAAGATAGAGACATCAAAATAGCTACGAAACGTTGAGGACATGACACAATAATTGACATATTAATGAACTAGTTGTATAAATGCGGTTCACTCGCGTTTATAAAAAGGTATTATACGTAATATAAAAGTAACTTTAACCTGTAATCCTTATTGATAGATAAGCTGGATTTTAATGAAGGAAAAACTGAATGTTAAAAATAATAAACACATTTTTTATTTCTTTTAAAATAAATTCAGTACATTTGGTTTTATGTTATTTCAAACATGTAGACAAACAGACGGATAAAAACAGTATGTTACTATTTTTTTTTTGCAAAAATATACTGTGTGCAGACTCGCGGACCTTAATCTGAAAAAGTATTAAACTTCCTTATTTGCATTTAAAAAAAAATAACGCATTTTAAGTATTTTTTTGTTTATGTACATGAACAATCAATTCTTAAAGTGGCTGTAGAATTGTCAACGTAAGGATCACCCTTTCAGATAGCGAAATAAAGGAAACCTCGCATTCAAAATATCCGCCTAACCACAAATTGGATGTGTACCGCAGCCCAATCACGAAGACTTCTACCTTCAGAACATTGCTTTGAAACATATACAAATACCTGAGCTTTGAACTACTGCAGTTCAATTCAAACTTGTCCCATTATGTCGTCTGAAACTACTTCTAAGGTGCAAGGTTTCTAAGCTAGCGAACTGGGTACTAATATGATTTGTTTGAAGACAAGTAAGAAATTTCTTTAGAAATTCAATTTATATATTATATTTTCGCAATAAAAATATGAATGTTAATTTTATTTGTTGGATATATTTGTTGTAAATTTGGTGTAAAATCTTCTTGATTTTTAACAGTTATGTAGTGCAATGTACGTATTATACAAAACGCGAAAGCATTCTACGTGTTATACAAAAGAAAATATTATAATCGATAGTAATTAACATTATCAATATTAACTTCTTGATAACAAATATGTACAGAAAGTCAATAGTACTATAGTGACGAGAGTGAAGGTTATTTGCGATTTCTTTACAAGACTGTTATTATCGTCCCTTGCTAGTTTTACTTTTCCTATAAGTATTAGGTAAAGATCTATACAATTTTAGGGTTCCGTACTCAAAGGTTAAAAACAAGACCTATTACTATGACGCCGCTGTCCGTCTGTTCATCTGTCTGTCACCAGGCTGTATCTCATGAACCGTGGTAGGTGACTAGACAGTTTTTACAGGTGATATATTTCCGTTGTCACTTCAAAAACAAATAAAAGCGAATAAAATAACATCCATACATCAAACGTGATTTATATGATGTTTCCGTACGGAACCCTTCGTACGCGAATCCAACCCGCACTTGGCCGGTTTTAATTATTTACAACTTGTCGTAAATACAATAAAAATACGAAATGATAGTTATGGCAGTTATATACATTCACTTAACTGTAAATTAAATTTTTATCGTGAAATACATTAAATAAATACCGCAGCAAAGACCGTAAAACTGTAACAATAGAATTTTAAAACCGTTAGAACTTACGGTAACGGTACTTTAAATTCTATCTCGAGATGTTCATAAATCATTAATTCTGAACGTAAACGTATAAACTACGTAATTACGAAATAAACCGAACTATAGTGGGTCTCCGGTTCGATTCCTGTGTAGGCGAAAACTGAGTGCGCAGAGCTAGGAACGGAAACTCATATCAATATGCGACCTCGAATATAAAGTTTAGTAATAGTGACCTTATCTGTCAGAACCTAATATTTTTGATATCCTGCCTATACTGACCAACCGAAGGTCGATATTTGTCGATCGGATAAATTCAATTATAAACTGACTACAAGTGAATATAACGATTTGAACAACTTTTGTATAGAGTCATGTTGATTGTATGTCTTCTTCTGACTTTGGAACTAATTAGGATTACTTTGCCATTTGTCAAAAATGATAAAATTTCGAATTACGTAAAATTCAGACACAACTGGCGACGCAAACCTTCAAAGCGTTTACCCCTGTTTCATCTCCTCCATCTCCTTCGAGGAGTTCAACATTCGTAACAATTCGTTCAATTATGATTAGAAACTAGAAACTTAGGCCAAAATGAACCGAACATTTGGGCGAAGGAGTTTGTTTGGGCAAAGGTAGCCGAAGCTTCGGTCGGACAGCACTTCCTAATGACATCAAAGTCCGGTTGTAAATAATACGTCGTTAGTTTACAAATAGATGCTTTTACGATGTACGAATAAAATAACCATTACATTAATGGGGCGATACATCTTGTTTTGAAAGGCGATAAGTCAGCGGAACATGAATAAAGAAGAAAATCAGTTGCTTTGGATTTTGCTTGAGTTTTGCCCGATTGTCGGGAGGTAATGTTTTTCGAACGTATTTATGTATGTATGTCCATTTCTAAGGTATGCGTGACCAAACGGCTAGGTGGATTGTGACGTATGAAATAATTAAAATAGTACCTGAAGATCGAGAAAAAAGCGAGGAAGTAATAAACTTTTTTCATTATCACGACAATATGTCTATCAAATGAAAGCTAGTAAAAAGACTATTCTAATAATATATACATGTCGGAAACGTTTATTTGTTTGAACGGTAAACTAAACGCGGCACGAGTTCTGAGAGATGGCAGCACCATCGCGATGACGTCGATCGACACTCGGATAAATTCGTGCTACAACCGAGCGAAGGAGGGGCGGTACGCGTGAACGGCGCTCACTTTCTATTTTGCCGTCGTGGAGATTGGTACCTCCACTCTAGGTTGCGTGTTCTCTCCACACTACTGTTATGCGTGTGGTGATGTGTGTGGTTATTAACGCATTGAAATAGCTTATAGAATATTTTCTGCATCTCTTTCCTCGACTACCCACCTAAACGCCCACGTGATGTCCGAAGAGGGACCTAATAATTCTGACGACCTGACATACACATGCATATTATAATACTTGTAATTTTATTATTTTGACGAAAACTAATACGAGTATAAGCATTAAATTAAAAGTACGTAATGAACAAAAATCGTTTTTTGTTTAATATCTTTGACAATACTAGTTATAGAATTGTTTTTTGATAGTATGTAAACATTACACCAGACTACTTAGTGCAATGGTATATAAGCAGAACTTTTTATCCTTTAGCGCACTTAGAGGATGAATGTAAGTAAACTTAGACACTCATCTGTATGATTGTATTTATATTGTTTTCAAAGTTGGCGATAACGAGGTTATTAAAAATAGCCTAGAAGCTTTGTAGAGGGCGATAGCAAATTCGTTATTGTAATGGAGCTATTTTTTGTTGACGATGTTTGAGACGCGAAAACTGTTATAGGATAATCTATTTTTCGCCGAACCATCCCCAAAACGAAAAAAATGATATTGAGGACCCCAAAAATAATTGATTATAAAAGAGAGCGATCAAAGTAATAAGTTTGAGAACCTCCTGTTTTATAACAACCTGACACACGAGCTGACAGACAAGGTATAGATAGAATGTCTCAACTCGTCTGATTCAGAATTTTACTAAGCAGACAAATGCAACTGAAACGTTTAGAACACACAATTAAAAGAAAAACAGTAATTATTTTAAAAACAAAAAACTCGACTGCTAAAACTGAAATTTGCGTTTATTTAGTTAACGGTATTTAGGAGTTTGTGCAAACATAGTAACATAAAAGTGTTATTATGTAAATTTTTGTAATAGTCTATTTAATAGCTTTCATTTGTTACTTATATTGTCATAAAGAACATGTCGTTCTTCCTTTCCTTTTTTCTATTCGTAGCCGGCTTTTTTAAATTATACAGCTTATACCACTGCGAATTGAGACGATTCTAATAATATGTTAAATGACACATTTCGTCAGGCCGCTTGGTCTGTAGCGAGCCACAGAAATGGACATACATTCAAACATTCATACATACTTTGAAAAACATTACCCTCTTTCTGACGCAGTCGGGTAATAAAAACAATATGACTTTTATATAAAGGGCCATTTATATTAACTAGGAAACAAAATTGAAACCAAAATTAAAGTGTCGAATGAAATATTTTCTCGCGCTAAATAAGTTATCGTCAAACCAGTTTAGTTCGAAAAATAATTCTCCACAATGCAATGAATTAAACTTCCCAGAGTTGTATGGATTCGTGAGAAACTTCCTGAGCCACCAATATCTCAAGTTGGTTAATAGTTCACCATTGCAATCGGTTTAGCTACATGAAACTAACCAACAGAACTTTGTTGTAAAACAAATTAAATGTGTTAAAATAAGACTCCTTATGTATAAATTAAAGTTTTATATGCATATGTTGGGATATTGTATTTAGAAACTTGTTTTTAATTTTTCAACCCATTATTGTCCCACAGCTGGACTCAAGTCACTTCTAAGAGTTTAAAATATAGAGAACTTTTTAATGTGTGAGACGTGTTTTAAATTATTACATAAAGTGTGAAAATGAGGTATTCCCCTGAGCGTTATGACTTGGGGCTCTTCAAGAAGCCAGCGATGCATTGGGGACTACTCTGCTGTTAAAAACGTGTAAGTTTCGTCACAATTTTTTTTTTATTGTTAAATAATTAATACACACATAATTCACAAATCGATGGCAGTCTCGTATGCTATTAGGCCAATTTTCAAATCACTAAGCTATCTACTACTAACGCTTAATACTGCGATGACCAAAAACAATGTCACTAATATTATAAATGCGAAAGTTTCATAGAAAAACTATTGATCTGATGAAATTGGACACACAGCTAGTTTAAGACCTAGAATAAGACATAGGATACACATTATGGTGGTCGACGTGACGAAGTGGGCGGAGTCACGTAAATATAATAATTCCCAACAATTCGCGCGTGAATAGATAATAGAATTCTTATTAGTCCATTTCTGTCTTATAATAGCAAAGTTTAACGCCACTGTATTCTGGTTTAAGAGATGTGGTAAGGAAGGGATATTTAATCGAAGCGTTACAACTAGAGATGTGCCGAATAGTTAAAAAAATAGATCCGCGGATACGGATACGAATACGGATTATTGGTGTCTCGATCCGCGGATACGGGGGATCTCAACTTTCTTACAAATTTACTTACTTTATGCGCGTAACCTTGAATGACAGTTGCTTTATTGACATGTTTATGCCTGTGCCCTAAGTACGAGTTTATTAGGTTTCCTTCAAACAATCTTTGTTTACTTTTTTCCATATTGTTGCAAAGTACATCAAGTTGGTTTGCATGCTCCTTTTATTTCTTTACTAGCAGAAGCAAAAAGATTTTTTCAATTCGAACCAGTTGTTCCTGAGATTAGCCCGTTCAACCAAACAAACTCTGCTGCTTTATAATATTACATAGATAATAAAGGAAAAGAAAAAGTGTGAACAATATATTAAGATAAACTTTCATCCCCTAGTAATACTAAGTTTGAGTGCGTTCTAATAAATCCTTTTATCTTACATTGCTAAGCTATGTAAGGAATTCTTATACGAATTCGTGCCTACACATCCACTGGATAAAGCCGTGCATTATTAGGCATACGTTGTTAGTTTCATACACATAAATACACTAAACAAGCAATTTTATTTGATGATAACAAATACAGATACCGAACGACCACTGCCATACCTATTATTGCATAATAACAGCATTGTTGTGTTCTGGTCTGAAGGGTGTGACAAACGTTTCATACTTTTTCGAGGCATTTCGACTTAGTCCTCAGGCGTAGGAACACTTCTGTGGCTAACTTTAGATGAGACTTTGATCTTATCTAGGGTTAATTACAGATGTCCATGGGCGGCAGTAGCTACTTACCATCAGATAGACTGCATGCTTGTTTCTTACGTCTATACTATAAAAAAGCTGTACACCTGCTTAAAACCGTACAGAGTTTGCCGTTTATTTTTTTTTAATAAAAATAGTAGCAACATAATAGAACAAGGGTATTAATGATTGAATTATGTGAGCCGGCAACCATAGAATAGTTGTGCCGGTAATGCCTCCCCAGTCGAACCATACTCTTTATACTTTACAAATCAGAAAAAGCCTTTTAACTCAGAATAGGTCTAGTAAGCCAATATGTGTTACTACTAGGGATGTGCCGGCTATCTATATCCGTATCCGCGGCTATCCGAGGCATGAAAAATATCCATATCCGAATCTTTTTAGGCAGATCTAAAACGGATCTTTTACACATATTATCAAATTTATGTTATTTATAAATTAATCATATACAAAATTTTAAATGTACACAGGCAATTAGGTAGCAAGGAAATTCCATTAAATTCCATATTGTTTATTAATATATTTTATTTAGCACATTTATTTTGTAAGTATCAAATATCTTAACATCATATAATAGTACATGTATTAATTACATTAATAATGTACTTTGCAATGATAGGAAAAACGTGAACAATAATTGTTTTAAGTAATCGTAATATACTCGTACTAATAGCACAGGTGAAAAAATGACAATAAAGCAACTGTCACATCAAGGACAGCGCATCAAGTAAGAATTAGTGAGAAATTTAAGATTCGCATCGGTATCCGTATCCGCGGATCTGAACACCAATGATCCGTATTTGTATCCGTATCGGCGGATCTATTATTTTAAAGATCCGGCACATCACTAGTTACTACCATTGAAGATTAGCTTGAGTACTTTGAAACCCGAATACATCGGTAAATAAAATACTATCGAATCACAAATAATCCAACTCTCGTGTCATCATCGTTCAAGCCTAGGGTGAATATACTCGATTAAACTATTAATTAAGCTTAGATTGAAACCCATCCAGTCTAGCATATATTAGCAATAGAACCCTTAGGCTACGCGACCACGCACCAATGCGCGCGTGAAATCGCTTCATATGGTCAATTAGGCCCATATTGCGCGATTATGATGCTTGGATAAGCTGTAATAACAACGTAATGTCCCTATATCGATATCATTGGAGTCTAGTAACATTTCTTAACAAGGAACAATACGCTTAAGTAATGCGTTTTTGCTTAGGTAACATTTTTTTTTTTGTCTACTTTTTATATTGAACAATTATACACTATCTATTTAAATATCTATCAGCCTTTGAAAGTCCACTGCTGGAGATAGGCCGGTGCCACTCCGTTAGGTCTCAGGCCATCTGAATCAAGCGGCCGTCTTTTTCAGGTCATCAGACCACCTAGTCAGGGGGTGGACTACCCTCCTTTTGCTCAGACGTGGTCTCCAATCAAGGACTATTCTACCCTATCGATTGTATGTCCTACGAACGATGTTGCCCTTGTACAAAATATATTTATCATCGAATATGTGAAGAAATAACGTTGAAGATTCTATCTTTTACATAATTATAAACTGACTTTTGTAGGGACATAATGTTTGCTATTACGAAAAAAGAGC